>AXCO02009500.1:0-12128 GCA_000473525.2 Anopheles melas
TTTTCCCGGAAAAATAAAATTCCCGGCTAATTCCCGGTTTTCCCGGTTTTCCCGGTTAAGTGGCCACCCTGACAGCAGTAACAACAGCGACAACATTGGTACAGACAATAAGTTGTCTGGATGAAATACAATTTTTTTTGGCAGCTACCAAGCTGGGTTTGTTGGAGGCAAACCTACTACCGACTAAATTTTCACTCGACAGATTTTGACAGATCATGCAGACGTGCCGAGAGCGCCAGATCCCTACGCACCACTTGTTGGAACATCATGCAGCGGTATCACTTCTTTGGAAAGTTTAGCCGACTGTTAGAGCCCAGAATTAATGAGGTGTAGTGCAAAGTAAGAATATCGAACTTGACATTCGAATCTCACAAGGGTCTGAGGCAAGGTGACGGACTCTTCTGTCTGCTCTTTAGCATCGTCCTGGAAGGTTTCATTCGAAGCGCAAGGCTAGACAATGACATATGTGGCACTACCGGTACATCGATATCATTGGCAGGATAACAGCGAAGGTCTCTCTCCTTCTCTGTCTTTTTGGCTTACTCAGAAAAGAGCACGTCGTCAAGACGTGGCCTAGTCAACACTGCTTCTACACGATGCGCGGTCCCTGGTTGCAGCCTCCCATCCATGTAGACATTCGATCTTCGACAAACCTTTACATGGTTCAGCCAAAGAGCTTGCTGTGCTCTCCTGCGTCTCATGCAGAACTAAGGGTCGCTGTCGACCACCTTCTTGATGGGTCATGAATCTGGCAACCTCATAACATGCCCCAGCCATTGTATCCTGCCATTGTAACCTTCGCCACCATCAGAATGGTCCTATCACCGTACAGCTCAGCAAAAGCTCGTGGTTCTTCTCCTCCAAACTCGATACTCGAACACACCGCCAAAGATAGTCCCGAGGATGCGTCGTTCACACATGCATAGAGCGTTTGTATCCTCCACTCAGGACCACCAAGGCGAATCAATGTACGATATACCTCACATATTAACAATGATGATGTTGTTGTCTGAAGTAACGATCGTCCCAAGATAGCAGAACTCTTCTACCACCTCAAGATCGTCGCCGTCAATTCAATATACAGATTGTTTTACTGTTACATATCTGAACTGGGAGGATAAGTACTGTTTCAGCATGTCAATTAACATGTCACATATACATAGAAGATGCTGATACTTCGAATGTAGATGACTAAGGAAAGCATGTAATATATATGTGTTTATTATTTTATTTCAAAAGTACATTATATTTTGTTTCTTATCCTACATAACTACTATACATAACCATAGAATGTTTCACTCTTTCATTTGTACAGTGTAAAAGTTGGTCTCGTTCGACACTTTGATCGCACCAGCCCTTTCGCTTTCAACCGTTCTTTGGCATGTTTCAGTTTGTTCATGAAAAACGACTGTACCATATCCTTGGTTACCTTGTCCTCATGGGTACTACCAACAGATTGGAAAACTTTCAAGACATTTTGATAAGAAACCATAGCTATTTTTCTGCTTTTTTTAGATATGCCCGTCCATGAGCATGTCGTTAAGAATGTCTTGTCGAATATGGCGTCGAGCACAGTCAACATTCTATTGTTAGGATCCTCGTCAACAATTTGTATCAGCAGTTCATTCGTCAAGTTTCGAAAGTAGCCTTCGTCCTCCAAATCTTTATCCAACTTTTCGAGCCCTTCAAGGCTGACAACGAGTGGCTGATCGAAAGAGGGAATGACTTCGTCAGCGTTTTTATTCGCCTCGTCAGCGTTTTCATCGTTGAGTAAGGTTTTAATTCGTAACTCCATAGCGGCTATACGATTCATAAGAATTTTTTGATTTTTCAACATTTCATTTGTGGTGCGTTTTTGCTGCGATCGAATATTGATTAGCAACTTTGTCTGTGCTTTCAGCATCGCTGTCATTGTTTTGCAATTTGAGCAGCGTCCTTTGCGGATCATTTTCGATTCTGATATGCCGATATTGCTCGCTGCTACTCTTGACACAGGGGTTGTTGTTTGTTTGGATGTAGGATCTTCAATGTCACTATTATCATCCTGTAATGTATGTACGATCATTGAATTATTCACAGAAAAATCAGACAACGATTCGTCCGACATAGTGATTAATGAGTCCGCATCTTCAGAAGTTATCCTTTGGTGTTCCTGCATCGACCGTTCTACTTCCTGATAGATACTGTGCTTGTGGTTTTGTGTTTGCACATTAGCTTCTGTGCAGTTTAATCGGACTTTTAGTGGATTGCTGGGTACGCTAACCCTGTGATCAGGAACAACGCTAAGCTTTACATGCCCTTTGGCATCGCGTGTTTGTACTATTTTGCAACGTATTATTGATGAGTTCTGTAATAAGATGAAATCACCGTTAGCGTCTTACGGATTTTCTTTTATTTTTGCACGACTAGTTGTCTAAATCAAATTGAAATTACATTTGAAATCAAGTATTTTCTACTCGTATAGTTATAGACGTTGAATTGAGCGTCCAACTCCAATTTGTTTAATCCAGTTATACCTTTAATCCAGTTAAAACAAGATTATGACATGCTACCAATAGGAATTAGGCAGGCCAAGACCTACAAAGTGGCCAATGGAAAAGGATAAGCAAAAGGAAAAGAGGCTTCATTCCCCTTAGCAAATTCATCACCGCCAATAGTTGGAACTGAAAGCAATACGGCAAAACCGTCCCTACTGAATTTTTATAGTATATAAAAAATAGTTGGAACTGTTATACGGCCGCTGTTTCGCTCAACCATAATATCACCATCAACCACACCAAGCCCAGAGAGTGTTATCACGACGAGCTTTTATAAAGAACTGCAACCAAAACTATATGTAAATCAGACACATTTATTTAATAAAATCAACGGATAGCTTTACGTAAATCGAGCCGCTATAAGATAATTGCATACTACCAATGGCTTGCAATACAGAATGTTAGGTTTTAAGACTAGAATTACTGTATTTATTTAAAAAGGTAAATGACGCCAATCGACTGAAAGTCTCTATAAAAAAGCAATAAAAAACATACTAAGACTTTGAACCTCCAATACCAAGCCCATTTCGTTGCTCGGAAATTCCATCGTAGAATGATTATTTAATACAGGAACTTTGCGGATGTTTGCGATTTTATCAAAACTCTATATTGTACATCTAACGAAGGAGTTAGTTTCAGTTATCATCATAATTATTTTATACTTAGCAATAAGTAAATTTCAAATTCTTACGTCAAATTCAATTCTTAAATAATAACATAGACTATTCATAAGTCTTCCAACTTTGCGTTGTCATAGTTTTGCTGAATGAACAAAATCTCGTGCACATTTTTGACGCCCAATTTGCTGCGTTTTTCTCTGTACAATCGGCCTGCTTTGGTGTACATTCGATCGCAGGGTACTGCTGTCGCTGCAATACAGAATCGCTTCTGCACGAGATCGTACAACTTGGGATAGTTATTTTTTTCCTTGTGCCACCACAGCAATGGATCCTGATCCAACGCTAGTATATCTGCCCTAAGATATCGATCTAGTTCTGCTTTGGCAGCTGCCTTCGGATTGTTCAATGCTTCCGCTTGCGGTAAGCTACTTACAAAGCTGAAGAAGATTGAATTTGTTGGCACTGAGCTCTGTTGTTGCACCTTTGGCGCGGGAAGCTCATAGTACATGTACATGGGCGAAATGGCTTTGATGATCGCTTCGGAAGCTGACTGAAAGTTTTCCTTTTCCCTATCCAGACCCTGTTGCTTTATTCTTGGATCTAAAATCATGGCCTGCAACACATGCTGGTCATTTTTCAACGGCTCTAATCCAGCGGAAATTCCGCTGATCAATCGCGAAACCATATCCTGCATATCTGGCTTTAAGTTTGTCGTATCTCTTTGAAACTCGATCACTTTTTGCTGCAGTAACCTTACAATCAGTCCCATTTTGGAAAGCGTAACTAAGCTATCGGACGATACATGTTTGACGGCTTCATCAAAATAGCCTAGAACCTGCACGGAGTGTTCAACGGTACTCCAGTCGTTAGGCTGCATGTTGGTAGTTACAACCTGCAACGAGTTCATGCATACAAGGACGGGAATTTTGTTTTGCCAAAATCGATATAACATATCATATGTTGATTTCCAATCGTTCGCATTGTAGCACTTCAGTTTCGTATCCTTCAGATTCAAACTATCTTGCATTTCTAGCAGAGTTTTTGTTGCAACGTCACTTTGTCTGATATCTAGAATGATTTGTTTTACTTTCTCGTACGTTTGCATTATGCTATCGGTAATGGCGTTTTGCACTACTGTATTGAGACCGTGTGCGAAACAGTAATAATGTTGCAGACCTAGCTTCAGGCATGCAGATTTCATGTCGCTTGCATGGTTACTTGTCAGACTGACGACTTTGCCTCTCAGGGCAAATTTATTGATTACTTTTTTAATCCATTCTACTATATCCTCATCAGCAGTAGACTCCTTAAACGCTAAGCATTCTAAGAGATGTGACGTCGGCTTACATCCTTCTTGTAAAAAGTGCGCAGTTATAGCCTTCAAATTCGTATTGTTTGAGTTTGTCCATCCTTCTATCGTTAGCGAGATTGTTTCCGCCTTGTTTAATTTGAATAGAACGCTTTCAACAGTTTCGTTGTAAACCCGGGGAAGCAACTCATTGGTAAGATATTTCGTTGACGGCATTTTGTACTGCGCGTTTAGCTTACTAACGAAAACCCGGAAGTAATTTCCTTCGATCATGGTAAAAGGATTGCAGTCTTTAATTAACGCAAGCATCAACAGCCGGTCCAAGTTGTTTGAGTTAAACGTGGATTGCGGTTCAGCCAAATCAGCATGTGACGATTGACCATTCTGGTCCGAAGTGACAACAGATACATTCGTAGGTGTTGGTGATCTTGGTGATGTTGCATCCTCGCCGGATGCAATGGGGAATTTAATTCCTGCATGAAACGATCTCATATGGCGCGCTAGGTTCCACGTTGAGCCGCGATTCATTTTTATCATCTTTCCACAGTACCGACAAATTCCTCCTCCGGTAGTTTGTTCAAAATGCATCCATGTTACTTGTTTCAAGTACTGCTTTCTATGTGTCTAAATTGTAATTAAATTGAAAGCAAAAATCCTCAACAATTAGAGTATGCACAGAATCGTCAAGAAAAAGGAAGAATAGTTTGTATGATGCTCATTCGAGAGATGTAACTCACTTTTGCAATGTTTAAATCAATAAGAAAGTTATGCAGAATTTCTTCTATCTGTTCAATGGGAAACTTGGACTCAGATGAATCGTCTCAACGCATACATGTAAGAATGGAGACAGGATAGTATTGTCTGATGCAAGCAAGTGAACTATTATAAAGGGGAGAACTTGCATTGATCGTCAGTCGTTCATCAGATCGTAATAAAGGAACCTCGTTTTGGGACAAAATAATTCTGGTGTCAACGATCGCTCGCCCCTTCACTTTTACATACATGTTCGTGTGGTGGAATATTAGGTCTGCTTTAGCCACTAAGTGTTTTTACTATCAGTGACTTCATTATTTTGTCTATATCAGCCTGCATATGGAACGTTCGGTCTATACGGGGGCATGAACGTACGACTAATTGACTATAATAGAGACAGGCCCGCAATCTATTGGTAGTGGCAAAAGATTTAATTATGGTGGCATGCTAACCTCTCACGCATAAATGAAATTTCACATGTCCTTGCAAGCCTATTGCTTTAAAACATTGGGAAATCTTCCAAAAATTTATGCGTTATTGACTGGAGATCACGCAGCCTGTGATTGGCCTTTTGTGCAAAGACCATTATGGACCGCTCAATAACGCCAGTACATAAACGCAGAATACAGAACCTGATTATATAAATGTATGTATAAAAAAGTAGTCATAGTAATAGCAATAAGTTTGGCTTAAAGAGATTTGAAGTCTTGCCATTACATTCATCTCTTCAAATGTAATCATACTTATAATAAATAATCAGTTTCCAAACGTGTGCATAAATACAATAAAGGTATATAATTCACGTAGAGGCTCTTTGATAAAAAAAGGCTTAGGGTAATCAATAAAACCTTAAAATTAGACCTCGTAAATTAAATGTTACGATATTTAATCATATTTTAAATATGACTGTTTAATGATAATGTTTGAAATAATGTTTGTGGCTGTGAATCGTGGCTGCTAGAACTCTGCAGTAACTCAAGAGGAAAGAAATTTCGTATACAGTAAATCTCTCTTCATGACGATACGACAGTACTATCAGTCAAAAGGATCATTTTTATACTTGGATCTCGTTCAAAAAGGTAAAATAATTGATATTTGAATTTGATTTTTTGCATAGCTGTATTCATAGCTCCAAGATAATCTAGCATGGTGTTTGCCCATTAAAGGACTTTCCATACAATTTTTTATCGAACATACTTTTCCGCATAACGGTTTTCGTATAACGAGTGAGTCACTGGAAAGAATTGAACTCGTTATGCAAGAGTCCACAGTATGTGTAAATATAGTTAACTTTAAGATAGACTGGAAATACAGCAATTATGTACCATTCGTTACGAATTGTTCCCATAATGTATACATCTAAATGCTCTACAAATACCCCTTATAAAGCAAAATTTCGCACAACGAACACCGATCAACCGATGGGATGATTTAGATTACTCGTAAAAGATTTAGGTTCCATTCGCATTGCAATTGAATGTAATGGAAATGTAGCTCTAAGCGTAATGGTATGTAAATTGAAACGTAAACATTTTCATGCTCAAACCCTGGACCCTGGCTACAATTGACCAAAATGGTTGAGACAGAAAAATGAGAAACGCATTTTGTACCAATAAATAGTACGACATATTTGCAGATATTACCTGAACTAATAAAATATACGAAATAACGAAAGATTTTAGTTCAACAACTTACAGAATTTGGCAGCCTTTTCGTTGCACTGCTTGAGTCCTCTCCTGATTCTTCGTCGTCACAGTTTTTTCTCTTTGCAGTACCTGGAAGTAAGATCGAGGAAATTTGTAGGGATATTACGGTTTTCCTAATGGTATTTCAAAACGTAAACTACACAAAGAGCTAATTGTAACTCACTCGAACCAGCAGCCTCAACGGCTTCAGCATTTAAATCACTCTCTTCTACAGTTGGGTGTTCAGTCTTGACGTCTTGCCCAAACGCATCGAGAAAGGCATTCGGAAACGTAATGCTGGTTTCACCGATTTCCATTTCATCCACAAATGGATCTCTAGCACCACTGCTTAAGAAACTCTCCTGATGTGTGGTTTCTGTTGCAGCCTGTCTTGTGTGATCGAGGGAAATGTCGTCATCGATAGGTTCTTCTTTGAGTTCTGGCATCTCGGCGGAAACCTGTTAGAAAAGTAAAAAAAATAAAAAAATATATTATTTCTATGTTTTTAATATAAAATTAAATGGAATAATTTCTAAGGAAAGAAAATTGACGGTCGTCTAGTTACACTTCCACAGTGTTTCCTATCTTTCTATGAGCGCCACTCAAATAATAAACTTCTTCGTTCGACTGCACCGAAATGGCAGCTGAAAAGTCATATTCATGACAAAAAAAAATACAACAGAGAGTGTTGGTAGCTAACTGTTTTCCTCTAAACAATATTTTTCATCGACGAGTTTGAGGTGGCTAATGAATGGTTATTCGAATCGTTGGTTACCGCATGAGGTGCCGCCGATCTAGTGCTACGCTTGGTTTGTGAATTCTCCATGATTGTAGGTACGGAAACAAGATGCCAATCTGCAACACGGCGTCGACGGACTGGCACCACGGAATTTGGTTCTGATTTGCTGAACAATCGATTGTTCTGTCACAAATGCAACCATCCAATTCCACGGCGGATCAATACGCTTACGAATCAATCGAAATTCGCGTTAGTTTGGTACAATTTACCCGAGTGCCAAATAACTTTACACACGCTGAAACACGGATAGTTTGCAGATTGACAGTTGAACCTTGATTGTTGATGTCGTTCTTACTGAAGCTGTGATTACAAGAAACCAAAAGGCCTTTAGCAGCACCAGCAATGCTGTCAAATCGAAAAATAGGTTTTAAAATCGGGTACAGCAAAACTCTACAGGTGCCGTAACAGCTCATGTGCATTGCGATCATTCTATCTCTTTTGCTCTTCTGGAGGTAGTAGAAAAGGCAATAATAAGACGACATCAGAATAATAAGACAAGCAAAAACATTGGTAGCGCCTCGTCCTGATGAACGAGGCACGGTTTGATTTAATTACCGATTTTCGGCGGCGAAAAGCAACGCAATTGCTTCAAATTATGAGTGATATGCCTCGTAAGCTTGACGCGTTGAGCGGTAAAAATCGAGCACTTCAGAGAGTCCGCAAATCCGGTATCCTTTATCGGGGAGCGGCGCGTTTGCTGTTGGCAGACAGGATGCCACCAGAAACTGTAAATGTGGTGCCTGCATCGGAGCTGCAAGGTATGTATACAAAAATATTTCATCGCTTGAAGTATAGCTGTTTACAAAACGTGCATTATGTTACAGTATCGTCTTCCTCGCCGCAGTCTTCCAATGCAGTCCAAAATCAAAACGAAAGCCCTTCTTCGTCAGATCTGGAGGATATTCTGTTCCAGGATACACAGGATTACGAAATGGATTTAGGAGACTCCGATAATTCTGCGCATCTAGATGAGAGCGACGAAGAGATGTCTTCCGATACCGACGAAGACGACGAACCCGATTTCGCTCGGATGTCGAACGAGGATTGTGTGCGTTATTGGGCGCTGGCGGGAAATGAATCGAACGCTTCAATCAAGATGATTCTGCGGATTTTGCGGTCCAAAACAAATTTTAATTTACCTACAGACCCAAGAACGATCCTACGCACTCAACGACACCCGATGAGGATCCACCAGCTCGGGAATGGAAAACTTTGGTACCACGGAATACGTCGCTGCTTGACGGTTGAGTTGCGGTAAGTTTCGTTTTAAACCCAAGTACCAAGAATATGAATCGTTTGAAATCACATGTAATTTTCTGTTTTGTTTCCAGAAAACATAAAACGTGTCCACAACCTCTTCTGTTCGATTTAAGCATTAATCGTCTTCCTCTGCGCAAACGGTCAAAAAGGCAGTTTTGGTCTATTTTACTAAAGATCGTAGATCAACCGAACTGGCCGGCAATGGTTGTTGCCATCTATTCGGGCACAGCAACGCCTGCCAGTAGTGACGCTTTCCTTCGGCCGATGGTCGATGAAATAAAAGAACTATACGTGGCAAAGCTGATTATAGACAGAACAAGATTTGTAGTGAGCTTACGAGCCATTATTGCGGACATGCCTGCACGAGCGTTTATAGAAGGTAGTATTTAGATAAACCTTCCAAAGCCCAAATTTTAACCTCTTTTTATTTGCAGCTGTAGACAGCCAAGCCGGAACAAGCCCTCTCATCGACATACCAAACTTTGACTTGGACAAGGACGTCGTAACGGTAGATGGTCTTAATCAGGTCGATACTGGCGTAACTATAGAATTGTTCGACATTTGGTTCAGGGATGTAGTTGGTAAAGAGGAAGCATGGATTTTACCTGCAGCAATCCTAAACAGGCTTGAACAGCAAAAGTTTCCAGTTGAAACCAATCAAAAGCTACGATCTTTCGAGGATTTATCATTGTGGAAGAGCACTGATTGGCAGACCTTTCTCCTTTACGCATCTCCCGTAGTATTGAAAGGATTGCTGACGGAGGAGAAATACAAACATTTTATGCTGTATTTCTGCGCCATTACAATACTCTCATCCAAACAGCATAAACATCTGTGGGAAAAGGCGAACCAAAAGCTTAGACAGTTTGTAGGTACCTTTGCCAAAATCTACGGAACAAATGCAGTAACATCCAATGTGCACAGCCTCATTAAACTATACAAACAAGCTGTACGCTTTGGCTGCATAGGCGATTACTCTTCGTACTCTTTTGTGCAGAAATTAGGCTTTTTGAACAACTATCTACAATCGACAAACTATCGGGGTTTGGAGCATACAGGGCGTAGAATACAAGAATTTGAAAGCTTGAATGTCAACTATAAACGCCAACCTTTCTCAGAGCCAGTCTGTAGGTGGAAAGGCCAAACGGTTACCTTGCATGTGCGGCAAGGATTTATGCTGCGTAACGATAACGTTAATGATTGGTTAATCACCCAAGAAAATGAGGTGTTTAAATTTGTATCCGCCAGAAACTGTAATGGACAAGTGAAGATAAGAGGCAAATTGTTTTCACATATTTACGAGGTGTTTGACTCATCTAGTGAAATTTTGATTTTTTCTGCTAAAATGAGCGAACTTTCCAGCGAAGAATATGAACTAAAATGTTCGGATGTAAAGTGTAAGCTAGTGAAAGTGATTGATGATACTGAAGAGCAAAACTTTGTTTTTTTCCCGTTACTTAATACTTTATTATAAACACTATTGCATTATGTTTCTGTTCTGAAATCGACGTGTTGAAATAAATTTACTGCAACCAAATGTCAATGCTTTTCTTTCTTTTCAAATAGTTCGGACAAGTCGCACGCATTTAGAAAATTGCAATTATCCTCTTGGAATCCAAATCTTCGACCGATATTGTTTGGTGACTTAGTTGGTGGGTTTACGTACTTAACTAATTATTTAGTATGATAAAAAAAAATTCTCTAGTATCGAATCCTTTCAAATATTCAATAATGATAGTTTTCCTATTCTTTTACCTCGCCTGTTTCGTCGTACGAATAAATGGCCCTTGATCCATTGTTTGAAGAATCAGTCAATAAAAGTGCAGATTCGTTCGCCGGTTCTGTAATAAGTTATTAAGTGAAATTATTTTGCGATGTATCAAAAGTACCATAGAGTTCTATGTTTGTGAACCGGTTCATTCATTTTTTTCATGCGAATTGAATGAGCTGAACGGTTCTGGTTTATTTGGTACACCTCATCCCAGCGTATCTCCATTCTCTGGAGTCGAATTTCCCGTTTTTCAGTCAAAATAAGTTTTATAAATGGGTGATTTAATTGAAGTTATATTGGGTAATTTTAACTCTTAACACAAGATCATTACAGATTGAGCTAAACCAACTGAGAAAATAAAAAAAAAATGCTTGCATTGTGTTTCGAGAACCTGTGTTTCGCGCGCAGAAGGGATGGTGGTGTATAGCAAAACTCTCGTCGAAATCCGGTACGGTTGACGCGTTGTTTATAATTAAAAAAAAGTTTCGTAAAGTTAGTATTTATTGTATGTATTGTGTTACATAAGTGTAATGAAATAAATTAAAAGTAAACACAAATACATCCTATATAAATGATTATTATTCCCTTTGCTTAGTTATAAGCGACCCTTTCATGCATTCCAGTTTGTTTATTAAAGTTTGTTGTGCCTCCCGCATTTCATTGATTATTTTTTGTTGGCTGGCGACAAATTGTTCTAACATTTTCTTCTGCTCGCTCACCAGTTTATCGAAGCAAGGACAATGTATGCAAATGTTTTTTGTTGCAGTACAGTTGCCACCCGCTGTAACATCCACTGAATTGCCGTCTACGACAACAGCTTTAATACCGTTTATGTTAAACGTTGCAACGGAATTGCTTGCTACTGGTTTCCTGTTGTTCACAGTATGGGCATTGGTTCCTACACTACGCGAGTCGTCTGCTTGGATCTTTTTTTTCCTGGTTGTGGATGGAAAGGTGTAGAGGGTGCTGTTTCCAAGCGGATCCTGAAACGAAAACGAATCCAATAATGATCGCTTGCTATGTAGTTGGTAACGATTGAAGCTCGATGGTTGGGGAAAAGGATACAAATAATTGTGGGTATGAAATTGTTTCCTGATTATTACTCACTTTTTGCTGTACCTCTGTGTATTCGCCATCAGATTCTGCATAATCTTGTATTGCTCCATTTGTAACTGCAATGAAAGAAAAACAAACCAACATAAGAAACTACTCGTTTCTTAAAGCCCATTGCCATTTAACGAGATACCTAATTCGACACTTACCAGAATGATGTGTTCCTGATTCCGTCCCATGTGGGCGTCTAATACCGGTATGTTGCGGTATGTATGCGCTGTTAGAAGGTTCAAATTTTCCTTTGAAATCACCACTGCCGTAAGTTAGCTGAGTTTCGCCAA
>AXCO02009501.1:0-12119 GCA_000473525.2 Anopheles melas
TTTTTGGTGAAGATTGTAAGCATCAACTTAAAAAACGTCCAAAATCAGGTCCCAAGTTTCACCTGACGCGTGTGTTAATATATTGGAGACGTCGCTTCGGCTTCCTCGGGACGCTTCCATCGAAAAAAAAAAAATCAACGGAACGGGCTAGTAACCACAACAACAAAAACAGCAACCAAAGCACTTAAACGACCCGAAACTTTCTCTCACCAGTACGCGCCCCGTGGCCAAACCGGCATGGAATACCGTTGCAACCTTAGGTTCCGTTAGTACTGGGCACACAGACACACAGGCACACACTCCAAGCATTTCAGCTTCAAAAACAAATTAGGCCACATTCCGTACTGGTGGCCCGTCCCCCGCCCGCCCCCGGAAGGGATTGGAAAGCAAATTTAAGGTTAAATTGTCTTCCTGCAGAAATTGCATCCCGTGGAAACATGCGGAATGCTTCAGGCTGGCTATATGTCAGGCAGCAATCGATTTAGGTACGGCGTGCACAACACGAACGACGATAATGACCACATAAGCACACACACACACACACAGTATAATTAGAACCGGGTGGGACACTTCAGCTGTAATGGCGGTGCAACGGAAAACCGCACTGGAAAACTCAAAGGCTTAGGCTTTATTGCATCACACGCCACGGCGCCACGCCACACCGCGGGCACTGACACATACGATGATCCAAAGGGCCACACTGGTACTGTGGTTTGTGGTTTGTAATGCGCGCGCGCGCCTCTATTTTCGCCACCAGCAGCCTGCCTTTGGGCCGCAGTACAGTTCCGGCACACTACCGAGATTGGCCACGTTTCACTCACAACTGATCGTTGAAGTCACCGAACCGAAAGTTCGGAGCCCCAGCGGCAGCTCAACACGGCGATAGAGAGCGAGAGAGAGAGAGTGAAAACGAGTGAGTCACGCCGCGAAGAAACCGGAAAACAATCAAAAGCGCGAATCTCAACCTGCGCGATCCGAAAGCTTCACCATGTGGTGTGTTTGGTGGGGCGATGTATTGGCGTGTCGAGTGTAACTTGAGATGGAATGAAAACAACAGACGATATAAAAAAAACACATACACGCACACATATAGTGGAATCCCTAAAGCTTCATTGAGAGAGGCTCCAAAACGGTGCGTGAAGGTACCGAAGGGTGCTCCAGCTCGTGGTAAAAAAGAGAGCTTATTTGGCTGAGCGGCTGTAGATGGTGCAGCAGCACCAGTAACAGGTGCATATATGTGTAGGCTCTCCACTCTCTAGCTATGCACGCGTGCACTTGCCGAGCCTCGCACAAGGTGGTGGAGGCTCACACTTTTGCACGCTCCCTTAGTCGGACGCAGAGTTAAATGTACTGCAACAGCAGCGCAACCTTCACGTGTGTGTGAAATAAACGTTGATATTGCGAGGCAAACTGCACGCGTGAATCTAATCGAACCGTGTTCGTTTATCGAAATTGGTCATCCCAACATTGATCAATCCATTGAAATTTCCTACAAGTATCTTCCATTCTTTGATCAGTATTTTGTAATTTTCATCAGATGTTGAACTTCATTTCCCAAAGCTTGATCATCTTTCCAGAAGAATTGTTGAGATCTCCAAAACGAGAACTATTAACGTCATTACCAAAGGCGTAAGATCTTTGCTACAAGTATCTCCGTCATTACATGCACAAAAACCTATTCTATCATTTCAAGGATAGAAAAAGCTTAAATTCTGCCCAAAAAAAAAAACACACCACAAACAAAGAACGCGTGAACGATAAGAAGGCAGAAAAAAACCCGACGACACTTTAGCAGACAAATTGCTCGGCCCAACGAAAACACTTCAAACTTGCGTCATTAAGCGGCATGAGTCTAAAGTCTCGCCATGAGTTCCGAACGTACTTCAGCGTCTCAACCCATCCAGCGTCATCATCATCACCGCAGACAGTCAAATAGAGCTGGTCGCGTCAGCGCGCGTAAATAGACTTGGGCAGGCGGTAAGACAGGTAAGAGCAAAAACATCGAACCCTATTTGCACAGTTCGAGTACACACAGCACCCGGGAAGTTCGTACCTTTGGATGGATTTTTTGGTTCCGTTCGTGTTTGAATCCGCCTCACACCAATTACCTAAACATTGCGGACAGTGAATTAGCATTGGCACAAGTCAAGCAGAACGAATGCCGGATTCGTCCGCTGACCGCGCACGGATTACGGACGGGGATGGTTTCGATACATACGCGCAAGTGACCTTCGTTTGGTGGACACATGAACTAACCAGAACATCGCACAAAAAAAGGAATATCATTCTTAGCTGCGCCTCACACAAATCGACAATGGGCCTTACCTTAAGCGGCGCCTTTTTTCCGTCAGGTTCATCTCGTAGGACGAAACACTGCGCAGACCGCTGCCGTTCTCCATCGTTTGCGGGAACGCATCGTTCGCCTCCAGCTCGTCGTCCAGCTGGCTGTCCTCCTCGCCGACGATGAAGCTGGCCCGCTCCTGCCCCGGAGCGGCGCTGCTGTTTTCCTCGCCCGTTGTCGTTGCCGGAACCGAGTCGGTTGTGGTTTCCATCTTGATATGGTTATCGTTCGTGTCGACGGATTCGCTCTCGGCGCACCGTTCCTGCCGACCGTTTACCAAGCACGGACGGTCCTGGGGACGATTCGGTCGCTTCTGCTTTTGCTGCCGGCGTGGTTGCGGACGGTCGTAGAGGAAGTTGGCATTCGACACGGACACCTGCTGCTTGATCTGCTGTGCGACCAGCTCCACTGCTGACGCGTCAACGATCGGCTGAGCCTGCGCGGAACCGTTGCCGTTCGTCAAAACTCCGATGGGTGGTTCTGTGTCACAACCGTCCGCAGTACTCGCGTCACCTGAAGCAACCGAAAGAAGACGAAAAAAAAAAAAAAAAACACCGATTAAGAATATGAATTCAAATACTAAACAGTAATCTCAAAAGGAAGAAAATCATAATAAAATAATTATAACAAACGTACAACGGAAACACAAGAAACAATGTCTCAAATCAAGAGCGATAACAAAATGGTTTGGTTTAAGGGGAGGGACATAAAAAACCTACGTACAGGCTACCGTCCCTGCTTTTCCACGTGGTTCAGTAGCGGCCAGCAGTACGGTAACATTTCGCACCGCACCGGGGCGAACAACGGGGGACGATCCGGTACCGTCTGTCCACCAGTCGTACAGGAAAAGGTACGCAAACAGTATGACCCCGGCCACCACAAGGTAGATCATTTGGGCGACAGCAGTGTACGGCTCAAACCGTGACCGTGCGTACCCTTCGCACTTGCAGAGAGGTCAAATTGGACAATTCAAGCAAATGCAAATCGTTCGGAACACGGCCGTTTGTCAAGCGCCCACTGAAACGATTACACTTCCAGCGCCGTCAACTCACGCCTCACGACTTCACGATGACGATTCGGAAATCTGTGAATTGAAGGGAATGACGTCAAAGGTAAATCGCGATGTGCTTGCGGTAGGGAGGTATCCTTTTTGCTTGGGAAGATTTGTTTGATTACAATTTGTTGTAACTGACGTACAGTTTGGTTTTTATACAGTCGGCAATGTGTGTGAAAAGTGGCATTGAAATCAGTAAATACCCGTGGTTATATTTTACGTTTTTTTTTCTAAGTAATCAGAAAGCTTAACAAACTTGAGCGTATTCCTATTTCTAGAGAAAGGCTGCATGAATTTTAATTAAATTTTATTCAACTAATGGTAAGCGCAAATTAATTCCGATTCAAGATAAAGAAAAAATCTTTGATAAAAGTTTAAAAATCATAAATTAGAAAATTCCCTGAAAGATTCATTTATTATGAAAAACGGCTCAATTATCAATAAAAACAAGAATTAACAAACAATTAACAATTACCGTAGGATCATGTATTTATGAAAAGGAATTTGTGGAAGGAATTATAGAAGGAATATATAAATATTGCCTTTTTGCAGTTTTTGGGGTTTTGAAGAATTATGTTCCTCTTTATAACTTCAGTTTCCGGAGTTTTTAGTTTTGTCTATCCTGTTGTACAATTTCTATATATGTAGCAACTGCATTTCTTTGGAATGCAGCATTTTTTTCAGTTCTTTTAATTGCACGTTTTATCATGGACCTTGATACTTAACCCTCTGTTGATGTTCGGTTGCTACCAATCTGAAAGCCACTTGGCAAACACTTCTTCACGCCGCTTCTCCGGTTCAAAGTTGAAGATTTGAAAGGAACGAGTTCTACAATTTTTTAACTCAACATTTGGGCATTTGAGTGTTTATAGAAATATTTTGATTCTTCCCACGATCGCCACATGTTATTTTGGATGCCACATCTTGAGTTGGTCTAAAGTTGGTAAAGCCGTTTTCGCAACATTATACAACGGATAGCCCATCGGAACCCGGAACTCTAAGCATATAGTATATTTCTGCAGAAAATCATTTTGTAACATTAAAAGCTTATTTTAGCTTTAGTAGGGAGTTTTTGCACTTTTGAGTTTTGAGTTTGAACAAACTTCTACAATGTTCAACTAAAACAAATTATTGGATGAATAATCGTTTTTTCGAATCTTACTTTTGAAGTTATCAATATTGTATTTATGGTCCATTGCATTTTGTGACATTTTGATCGAAAATCCTCCCCTCCTCTCAACAAAGTCAAACTTCCTTGGGAGGAATTGTCCCTCCATTTGAAAACCGCTGCTCGAGACCATAAGCATAGTGCAGAATTTAATAATAATTGACTGATAGTTATATACAGCTGAATTTCATCATATTTGCTAACTTTTCCTGTTTTCTTAGATTTATGAATCTTGACAGTAAATTTGTAAAACAAAATATTCGTATTATTAAAAAAAAACTATTTCTAATTTGAATAATTCTTCATTGAAATTTCTTATCAATACATTTTCAGGTAAGATTCAAACAACATCCACAAGAGTTACATGAAATGGCATTAATGGTATATTCCTAAAGATACCATTTTACTATAAAAAAAGGTTATCCACCGCTGACATCATCTATTTTGAATATTTATGTTATTTTGGACTTTAAATCCGTCAATATTTTTACATTTTGGAACAACAGGTTGAAAATAAAATCCGAAAAAATATTCCTAAGATGTTTAAAAACTCCAAAGAACGAAATAATTCTTGACCAAATCATGTGTTATGTTGTTAAATGGTATAAGTTTGAACTTTAAATCATAAAGGAAATTCAAAAAAAAAATACAAATATTAAGCAGTAACTCTTAGAAGAATGGAACTCTTAGAACACAATGAAACTTAAACATTTTGCACACTTTCCACACGGTTGATTGCTCATCTTTGTTCACGGTCAACAGGATTGCCGGTCACACGATACGACGCAATGATCAGGCCACTCAGTAGCTCCCGTTGCAAAAGCAATTCTCGATGAAGAGCGCGGGGTCAACCGGGAGTGACCGTTAATCGAACAGGATGATGAGGGCAGGCAGATTGCACATTATGTAACGTACGTTAGACCATGACCATCTACCATGGATGGTTGTTGCTATTTCCAAGGAGGGGCTCGATCGTGAGGAACGTTCTAATCGATCGCTTAGCAAGAGATTTTCTTGTTGCATTAAAACAATTTTCCTTGTACCAAAACGAAGAATCATACTTCTCACAACGACACACACAAACACCAGCACGATATAATGCTCAGATGATTTAACAGAAGCAAAAGGTTATTAAACCATCGCAGCAATTCTACACGCATTAGCGATTAGTTACCCTTCAAAGAACACCGATATATACAGCGGAACTTACAATTCCGTTAGATCACTTTTGTAACATCCAAAGAAACAACACACACACACACACACACACATACACTCACTTCCGCAGCAAAACAGGTACAACAAAAACTTGCCGACTCGTTAAGCTTGCCTACCTTTGCTCGAGAAAGCGGAAGACCTGCTAGACTGCCACCTTAACGCAACCAATCCGCACGCGACGCCGGCTGGAGCGAAAATGATCTAGTTAAGCGAAAGTTTGACCGACCGGCATTGCCCGGGCCGAGAGATTGTTGCCCTGTTGCCTAGCAAAGGTCGACCGTGAAAACAATCCGCCCGGCCGTCCCGAAGCGTGATTTAGAGAATGTGGATTGAGCTTTTAAGGCACGGAAAGGTCGTGCCCGACACATGCATCACAGCCCCGATGACGGTGGTGGTAGCATGCGTCTTCCAACCGATGCGTACACTTCCATCGGGTGGAGAAGCATGCGTTCCCGAAGCATTAACCGTACGAGTGTGTGTGTGTGTGTGTAAAGCACCGTTTTATTGTGAACAATTTCTATCAGTAGTGCACGGCTGCCCGTCCCGGGATTGGGACACGATCGACGATCGACGGGCTAATCGCGTCGGAGGTAGGTATCAGTTTTCACCTATCGCGACCTTCGCCTGTGTGTTTGCCATGCCGCGTCTGCCATCAACGGTGGAAAGTGACTTCCAGCTGGTCCTCCGCGGATCTGGACAGCGGTCATCGTCAGCAGTTCAGACATGTGCCGTCGCGAGCTGCTGCCGTCAGCAGGGCACTGATAAGGCGTGGACGGTAGAAAAATTGACCAAAACAGTACCGAGCAGATCCTCATCTTCCCCGGTTGGCAGGGCAGCTCAAGGTCGATGCGTTAAAAAATGGTACGAGGATGTAGATTAATTCCTTGGGCCTATTTCGTTTTAAATACAACATACAGAAGGTACTTGAGAGAACTCACCTGACGAATTATTCTTTATACGCTTATAGGTACGAAAAGGTTCATAATATTAATGAGCATAGAGTTGGGCCTCAGGAATTTTTCGTATAGGCGTTCATTGTTATGAACCTTCACTAGTGAGTGAATCAATTCCCGAATCAAATTTCAAATTTCTTCAAGATTCAAGAATTCTGTATATATCTCTAGTGATTCATGAATATCCTATTGATTCATGAATATTCAAAGTACAAAGTATGTATCTCTAGTGATTCATGAATATCCAAACTACAAATATTCATGAAAAAGAATCTACGATTCGAATGTCTTTAAAGACTCACGAGTTTTAGGGAATGTTACCACAAATTACGTGAAAAATTAAGATAATTGGCATCTAATTTCCAACAAAGATGTTTGCTAAACCTCTTGCTATCCAGTTAAATTCATCTGTAACATATATTTGATGTGAAGATTCAACACTTGGAATAACTCTTTCATTCATGGATTCGTGATTCGGATCGATTGACTCACTTTGATCTTTCTGAACCAGAGTTACCCATCTCTAGCACCCATTAACTAATAGTTCGCCCTATTTGCTCTGTTACGCTCTCTTTTCCTGAGACATTACAAACACCCGACAGCTCGATTCCGGTACACTCGGCACAGAAACCGGATCGATTATGCAAACCATTTGTGGCATGAGGATCGACATGAGGATCGTTAAGACTGGCGCTCATTTTTCGAATGCACATTCCATTCAAATTGAAAGGCAAAACGTCGCAAGAAACAATTTCCTCGCGTTTTGTACTTTGGTCATGCCGGTTGCAATGTTGACGTTCAAGATCCCACCCCAAGATTACAACGCCACAAGATCGAACCAGATCGATCGAAAGATCATTGTAAGGTGATCGTACATGTGGTTCAATGAAGCAAGCCTTGGTTTGCTGATTTACTGATACGGGAAGGACGATAAAGCACACACTGCTTCTTTCAACGCGAAGAATTGAAATTAGGAAGGCCAACTTCTTCATCGCAACAACAACAAAAAACAACGCTCCAGAAGGTCTGTGGTCGTGGGCAAAACAAAAACCAAATCAGGCGGCTTTAAAGTACGCCAGCAACAACACACGGACACCTCGTTTTACCTCGTTTCATTACACTGTTCGCACGAAACATTGGTTCGCCACTTTACGTACGGCACGCGATTTAAATGCACTGACCCCGGAGGTTTATTACGTGTGGGTCGCTTTTCTTAACCTTCTTAAACCGAGATCAACCGACACTGGCAGTGGGTTTTGCCCTCGCACTGGGGAGGGCGCAAGGACAAAAAAAACGCCAACAGCAAGCAAACGGATCGAACGTGTTGCAGAGCGCGTTCACTCACTACACGGAGAGTAATGCTTCGAAACACGACTGACCGAAATGGGGCTTTGTTGGTGGGTCAGAATGCCCGAAAAAAAAAATCGTTACAATCCCTCCCAAACGGACCAATTACCATGTGGCAGTCGGGTAATACGCAAATGAGCTGCGTACGCTGCGATGCAAATTGTAACGGTCAATAGCACGTACGAAGAAACGCTTCAGGTGTTCAAGAAGCAACCGTTCCGAGCGCAAAAGCAATTCAAAACATTTGCGATGGTAAATAGTTACAACATTCTTAGCCTTTTTGGTACTGACACTGCGCAGAAGCGACCCAGGGGCTGGATGGATAAGCTGAACACGTTTTTAAACCTCTTCTAATTAAAGTAAACTAATTGATCATCCCATTACGACATCGTTTCCAAGCCGACTGCGAACCTATCTAGGAGCATGGCACATTTGCGATTAATGCGCACGCTGGTAAGGCAAAGGGAAGCTCCTGCCCATATCAGCTGATTTCCATTTTGGTGATCGCTTTCTTCTTCTGCCACCACCACCACCACCACCACCACTTGACAGTCGCATTTGCACGACGAGCACGGTTCGCACCCATCGCTGGAGTCTTATCGCGAGATGGCAACACCACACACGCCAAAGCTAAGCTATTTCGCCCCACTCGCGGCCGGACTTGCGGGGCTCTGCAGTCCGCGGCAGGGCACAATCGAGACGGGGTGGTTTAAAAATTCTCTCCCGCCGTCGGTGGCGTGATTCGTACCATCATGATAACAAGCACTATTATCTCCTTCACGGGCTGTAAGCTCCTGGGCATGCACGGAAATACACACAGACACACAGACACACTTTGGCACGCACGGCAAGAATCAACACACTGCGACGCACATACTGGTGTTCTTTTGTCCGCGGATTGTGTGCACGTTAACTATCCAAATTTGTGATTGATACTAATGTGTGAAGCAGCTTTGCGCAAGAGGCTGCCTACAATGCAGCAATAAACCGCCTTACCCAACCGCCTTATCAATTTCCGGGCACAATGTTTGCAATGTATTTGCTGCGAGCGCGAATTAGATGGCGCGATGCGTAACGACTAATGCCGGCCACGGGGGCGGCTACGCACCGGTGGCGCGACACTTACTTAGCTGCTGGTGCGTCTGACCACTGTCACTGACCACCGAACCGGACCTAGACCAAAAACGCTCCCGTTGTGCTGCCTTTGCGCTACTTTCACGGGCCACGACTGAGCTGTGGTCGATCGCACTTGGTACCGATGAGGCCCGCCCGGCCGGCCGTAAATCGCAAAGCAAAGCAAAAAACGGTTCGGTTCGGTCCTCTATCTATCTGGTCGGGTTTTTGGGCTCGGTCGACACCAATACCAACTCCGGGTTTCCTGTATTTAATCGCGAATAGGGCGACATGTGCATGTCACTTAATCGGAATCGATTTGCCTGTATATTTTTTGCAATGCATCGGTTACAGCTACTTGATATGATGCAGGGTGTATCGCGTAGAAGAGAGAAGAAAAAAATCTCAATTATCAGCTGTTATGAGTGCATTGATGATTGCGCTCGTAAACCCTGCACATATTTAAGAATTCAAAAGCTATCCTTCTGCTTTGGTGTAGTGACAAGCTGAGCCTATTCGATCGGTATAATGGCTTATCTTTTCCTCCCTCAGTGGCACAACAACTATTGTTGCTCTGGGCCTAACCGAATCCCTTGTGAATGGGTTGCGCTATTATCTGTCGCCTGATCCACCTTTAAGGGAAGTCTAATCCGAACATCAACCCAGTTGGAAATTGAATCACGTCCGTGTTAGTAAGATCTAGAGCGTCTATCATAGCATCTTAGGGTTATCTCTTTGGAGGACTGACATGATCCATATTCGTTGGGTAGGCATTAAACGAAAGTTTTGTTTTTTAAAGTAAAATAATAATATGGAGTTTAAATAACATAGCTTAACGGTCATGTGTAAGTTACTTTAAGACGAATTAAATCTTATCATGGAAAACGGTTATCATTTCTTGTATGTCTAAGTGTCGCGCTACAATTTTGTGTTTGTTTCTAAGATCGAACTACTACATTTTTAATTGGACGTTTACTACTAAATTTAATTAGAAATTATGGCAAACCTAAAACCAAATGAGTTATATGATTGTTTATTGATTTGCTATGAATTTGTATTGCAAAATTTATGAATATAGTATACATTCTAACGCTATTTTAAGTATCGTTTTAATTATTTAAATTTCTAACCGATTACATTAAATTAAATTAAATACAATGTTTTAATATAGTATTTGCTAAAGCGTCGGAAAATTTCACCGGCATATAGAGTTAGCTTACAGGGTTTTTCGGGAGTTCTCATAGCAGTGGTACACTTTATTGACTCTTTCTTACGTGAAAAGACCTCCATGTAACGGGAATTAGACTTCATAGCTCTTGTTGGACAAATCCAATAGGAATTTCCAAGGAGCCTGCCCAAAAAGGGTGCCATAGAGTGCAATTTCCAACATAACTTATGGGAAGTTATCTTCCCATAAGAAAAAGTCAATGAAGTGTCCCACAACTATGAGAACTCCTTGGAAAACCCTGTAACATTTCGGAGATATTTTCTTACAATGGGAAACATATCCATCGCATCCGTGTCTTATTTACATTCGATGAGACACATAGCCAAATGGTGGCTTTATCCTCTGTGTATTTGGTGCGTTTGGTACTTCCATGGGTTGAACCCCAGAGGGCCGGTTTTCCATAACGAATGTTTACTACTATACGGTAAGATTAAAAATTAACTAAAAAAAGGAAAAGAAAAAGAAAAAGAAAACATTATGTATCTACAAACTAAAGTGCATTAAATCTACTGAACCTTACACTTACACCGATTCTACAGCAAAAACTACAGACTTAAACCAAAGAATAAAATATGTACTAAATTAAATAGTTATGTACTTGGAATGTAAATATTTCAACTAATTACAATCTACTTATTCTATACACCCATAAATGTATTGCTATGCTACCTATTGATAACCTTCACCAAAACGTGTTAACAATAAATCATATTGTTTTTAATTGGAAATTATTTATCAAATTAAACAAATGATTGCTCAAATTAAACATACAGAAAAAAAATAAATATAATATCGCATATAAAATAACCTCTTCATAAAATTTTGACTTTGAATAGATCCATTAAAACATTTATATGTTAACATAACCAACACCATTTTTTAAATATATTATTTTCTTATGCTTTTGCTAAAAAAAAAACAATATACCAGACTAAGTTTTAAACAAAATGCCTCAAAATATAAAAAAAGAAAAAGTCGGAACAGAAACCAGAACGTAGAAAAAAAGGTTTTTCCCGCGATCACCAACAAGATCATGAGCTGTCTCCGGTTCTTGTTCCTATCCACGTGCAACGGAATGAAAACACCCCCCCCCCCCTCCACCAGAACTGCACTGCCCACCATTGCTCTATTCTGAAACTAGTTGGAACTGACGCGCACATCCACTAGCACTGCAACTCTGATGCACATGCACCGGTGGGTGGGTGGTGTGAGGGAGATCGATTCTGATAAGGTGTTTATTTTCACTTTGTTTACTATTTACACCACCAACAAAAAAAAAAGAACCGGTAACGGCGAACACTAGACGACAGATGAGTGACCTTGAAACGCACGCACACCAGCGACACCAAGCCCAACGCGTTGCAAAATAGCTGAGCGTGTGCGGGTGTGTGCGTGAACTTGAGAAGCCACGAGAAGTGGACAGAGCGACAGTGACGAATGCGAGAAAGAGTACACACGCTGTCACGTTGTAAATGGAGAGAGAGAAAGAGAAAGAAGCAGTAAGAGAATAACAACACAGTACGAGCGCTGGTGGTGGTGTGCGTTGCACAATTTGCGTGTGTATTGTGGTCGGCACTTTAGGGCACAGTGGGAGGGGGGAGGGGGACTTTCTTACAAGCCGCCGAGGACCGTTAGCAAATCGTCGAGAGGATTGGGGTAAAATTGTATCTCGTTTATAACCCATTTGCACTACACTA
>KI921688.1:7521-19358 GCA_000473525.2 Anopheles melas
GGGATGGGACAGAGCAGCTGCGCGTTTGGCCCCGCAGGCGCGTCCGTAATCGAATCACAAAAGCCGCAGCCGCGGTCGCGCGCAAAACTGTCACAACAGGAATCGAACAGATTCCGTTTCGAGCCGCGAAAACGGGGCCGGCAGCATCATCAAACGTCAGTCAGGCGAGCGAAGAGGAAAAGCGAACACACTTGCGTCGCACTTAGGCTGCCCGCGCAAACGGGAACGTAGATACGAACAAACAAACAAAAAAAAAAACGCACACACAATCGCACACTCACACTGCTGAAACCAAATCGCCGTTTCGAGCGTACGTAGCTGCGGTTTGCTGCCGACCAGTCGAATCACAATCACAAATATGTCGATCTGCTGCCCTTTTGCATCACCCCGCATTCGGTCGCTCCCCCTGTGAGCCCCTCGGCTGGTGGGAAAGGTAAAAATGACCAAACAACGAGCGACACTGGTTACAATTAAAAACAAATTACCTCCGCACTTGTGACACCCTCGATGGCTTTGGCTGAAAGAGGAGGGCCAATCGGTGAGCCTGCTTCGGTGTCGCCTGCTTTGTGCCTGGACGGCATTACGAACTAATTGTTCAATTTCACGGTATCCCGCGGGTGCTGCAGGGCCTGGTTTGAAACGGCACTATTACTACTTAGCTCCAGGGTCTTTCTTTTCTTATTATGTGTGTGTGTGTGTGTGTGAGTTTTTTAGAGGAACTTGATGACATGGTGCACCTTCCGCGATGGTTGATCGTTGGGCACGTTATTCTCAATACGTGAGTTTATTCCAGCTTACTCACTTGTATACTTGCCGTCTACATGAAAAAACGCCGCTTAAAGCACCTACAAATGGGTGGCTTCCAAACGGCGGGGTTGTTTTTTGTTCGAATTCAGCGAAATTGATGTAAAAGGGTGATTTGTACAGTCGATGCTGTGCAGCTTTCTATGCAGATACTTCTGTAATGGTGTCCTTCGAAATGTATAAATAAAGTAATATTCTAAAAGTATTGTAATCTAATTAATTTGTTTATACTAAAACCGAATTGATGATGCGTGTTTGTTGCTATAGTAATGTTATACTAATACTTCATCAGGAGCGGAATCTATTTTCATTTCCACGATAAATAATATAAGCCTTATAAGCATTTTCCCTTTCTACTTTCATTTCTTTCTATACTTTTAATTTATTTCATAGCATTTTTAGTTGGACTTTAACGCTTTTTTGTAGAGAATTAATTAAATATTAATGCCTTCGAATATCTTACATCATTTTGCACTACTTTTTACCATCTTTGCTAAACAATTCTTCAGATCTCGTCACGAAAAACCACGTCCGTTGGGCTGCTATCCATGCGTCGATCAATTGTTTTACTATATTGTTATGGAAGAAACGCTGGTCTACAATATCATATTACATCCACCGTAACAAACAATAATTCAAAGGAGAATTGTCCCGTATAATTATAATTATGTGGAGTAGAGCTCAATAGCTGCGTTAAAGTGTTTCTTAGTACGTTTTTACAGGTGCCATAGCATCAGTTGCGTAGAGGTGAATAAACGAGGTTCGTCGTCTCCCTGCCAAATTTCATAAGGAACCTAATTCTCCCCTTTTATGATCATTTGCATTGCTTTTCAATGTATGAATGATTGAAAAATAACTTATTATGATAATCCAAGCGACGTTTTGTTTACGCAGAATTCATATCAAGCGTCCCAGTATTGTTCATTCTCTAATTTCCGTAGCGCTCTGGAACGTTGTGCGCCTTCTTTATCACTGTCAAATCTGGCAAATCACTTCCAAAAGAGGCTGGAGTATTTCTACCATAAATTTCCACTTAAAAGTGATAGCTTTCAACGAAAATTGTCTCCACATAATTAATAATGAAGCAACACTCGCTCATAACAACCACTTTTCGATACGATACCTATTAAAGCTAGACGCATACATACACTGCTCATTATAAGCTAAAACATATCATTCGCACAGCACATCTCCGCGCATCTCCAAGGGCACGATACTGCGCAACACGTCCATCGCTGACATCAAACGATCAAAACAGCTACCTCCGTTTTGTACATTTGCTCACCTTCCCGTGTCATATCTTATCTACCACCGATTTGTGATCCATTAATTAGCACTACAAGCACCACACAAATGTGCCAAACCGTGTCGACGATCGGTCCATATGAAGCGCTAGTAATATCAATGTAACACGCGATTTGCCCATCGCGACAAGATCGGGCACGAGAAAAAGGGGTATTGAAAGCCCTCCCGCAGCTTAGAACGTTTTGAGATGTGTGCTCCAGTGTTCCCATGCTTCCCTCAAAACCGACGCATAAAAGCCAGCTCATGTACGGCGGTAGCATTAAAATGTTCACTTTATATTTGATGATCCCGTTCCTGCGTTCCGTTCCCCAGTGTGCGCGAAGATGATAACACACAACACAGCAAACACGGCAGAGAAGGGGAGTAAATGAACCGAAACTCTAATTTCAAGCACGTACAAATGCACTCCCCGAAAAGTGATCGCATGCCTTTGTAAGGGCAGCCAAGGTAATGGTGCGAATGCTACCGTTTGGATGCTTCCGCGCTTACGCGGCACCGTTAAGCAGGGAGGCCACGTTTCGTTCAGTGTGCATGTACAGGTTCGTCCGTTAATTTCGAATTTACTGCCAATTTATGGCGTACCGGGCGGCGTGTTGACGAACGCTTAAGATCGGCTCATACTGTTTGATGGGTCTGAGATCTTGCGGGATGTCTGCATCGTGCATCGTAAACATCGTAACTCCAACCGATTGAAAGTGGGAAGAACTTGGCTTTTGAGTTGGAATCAAAATCAATTATCCCACCAAACACAACACACTTTGGTGAAGAAGGCTGACGCTGTTGTTTTACCACCACAAGAGTTCTTTTAATCGTTAGGTCGTGTCCCACCGCAGACCACAAACTCTTACATTGACACATCGTCTGCGGAGAGTGAAACAAATCAAAAGGTGGCATCCCCTAACGGCAAGATCGGTATCGGTATCTTCCACCACTGGAATGGAAGACTGGGGGAGATTTGTGGGGTCCCCACAAACAGATTCTATCGGTGGCAATTTCAGCCCAATATCTTCCAAAAACGATCTACCATTCACCTCTGGCTTTACCCCACCGACACATCGATCGTCGTCGTCGTTGCCAAACAGCCGCCACGGGATCGACGATCATTCATTAAGCCCCGCAAAATGGCGTTTTCATCAAGTTAATCGCCCAATTTAGCATCACCAAACTCTAAATGCACAAGCCAAGCTGCCGCCACCAACTGGTACACTGGGAAAGGAAGCAGACACTTTGTCAGCAGCAACCAGCTCGAAAGCTAATGCTCGTGTCGCTCAGGTTCTACCAGGATGGTGCCAAACAAGCTAAGAAGCTCGTCCCATACGCGAAGGCTCAGATTTCATTCATTAATTTAAACTCCTCGCTGCCGTGCAAGAACGCACACAAAACAGCATTGGTCCATTGACTCTGACTGACGATTACAAACGAACGCTAAAGTGAGCATCGATCAGAGGGGTGGGGGGGGGGGGAAGCGTTGCAAAGCTGTTGAACCTTCAAAGCCACAGCACGAACGGTTAATCATCGTTGAACGGGTGGTACTACTGCCTACCTACTTACCCGGAGATGTTTGTAATGGGTGCTTCCCTTGTTTTTAGTAGGAAATTCACGCGTTAGCGCCCGAACAACACCACCAACCGGTCTAGCCTACGTCGCAGTAGGAAGAAAATCAGTTCACCCCCCCCCCTCCCCCTGCCCACCACATCGAATGTCATGGCCGATGGTCCAATCGCCAGAACGACGGAAAGAACTGCTCATGTTATTCCATCGAATTGTCCACCCATACATATTCATCCACTGCTGGGACTGGTTGGTGTTTTCGGTGTGCTCAGATCACTTTGTTCGCACACACGATGGACACGAGGTCTTTTTTTTTGTACCGGCCAGACCTTGATTAGCGCGTCCGCGTCTGCTAGAAAAGTGGACACGATCAACCCGAACTAGGGGATTAGAACGCAATCGCGCGCGCGGGTTGATAAATAATGCAATCCCACTCCGTGTGTTGTGGCTGTTGTGTTGATGGGTCACTTTGCCGGCTTTGGTGGTGGTGGGGGTGATAATTGGTAATTGAATTAAGTCGACTTCATCCGTCCGTCCGCGGACGTTTGTTTGTTCTTGCCTCACGGCCGCGAGGTGGCGCACGAGGAGCTTTCCCTAGAGAACGTTGCGCTTCCGTTTCGATCGCCCACATTCCCCGACTGGGGCACCATTTTGTTTGATTATCATTAGCAAGTTAAGCTGCAGTGGATGGGCGAGCTTCGGGAAATAGTTTTCCCGTCCGCAGCTAGATTCTTAATTCATTTGTTAACGAGTGTCTCTAGCTGTCAATAGTGGAGCGTTTGAATAATGGGAGCTTGGGGGTTTCTTGGGTTTTCACGCTACCAGCGCCGGCTAGTGGGCTGCAAACAATTAATGGTGAAGTTTCGGTTACATTTATTCGGCTGTTTCAATTAGCCTGATGGGTAGTTATGCTAAGCTCTGTTTTCAAGCTATTTTCCTGTCCTGATGGATAAATGAAACGTAGCGCTTCAGTTTTTTTTGTTTTATTTGTACGGGCTGAACGAACAAACAACACTTGGTTCTACAAAAGAAGTATAAGATAAATATATTTTACAAATCAATTCCTCAAAAAAAAAACCGAGGTCACCAGACCGGAACAAACGCTCAGCGTAAACCTTATCGAATATGGTTTATTTGCTCGTTTCGATTTGATTGCTTCTCGCATAAATCGTACATCGTTTCCATGGAAAACACAACAATGTTATTCCAGTTTCAGCGTTGAAATCAGCAGATATTACTACCCCATTGCAACCACTGTTCCGTTTTCTAATCTGCAAACAAATTACACTAATAGCCACCAACACACCACCCCCAGTGCCCAGTATGCTACCGTGCTACCTCGGGTGATAATAAAACAAGCACATCAAAATATGCTCACCGCAGCACAGAGCACAGCACCCGCAGCCAATTAGTCTTCGCGAAACATTTTATAGTTTAATAGCGAGAAAAAGGGGAGGATGTGTGGGATATGGGGGGGGGGGGGGGGGGAGTTACTACAAAATCGCATGGCAGATTCTTACAACGCAGGGTGCGGAATTTAGCACCATCAGCAAACAACTAATCAGGAAATTACTTACTCGTCAGCCAGTACCGGCAAGTGGCTGAGTTGTAGGTGAATACGCTATCATACCCCGAGGGAAATGTGGTGCAATTTGTAGTTTTTAAAACTTTTCACTCGGAATTGTTGCGAGTCTGTAAAAGGGCAAACATTTGTATCGCTGCCCCCCATTGAAGTTGGAAGTTATTGTATGGTAGCTGGGGATATTAGGTAGAAGAATAAGTTGTGAGCGTTTTCTGTGTATTAATTGATTGGCAAAGTAGGCCACTTTAGTAGGCCAGTAGGGGTAGGGGTTAATTTTTATATAGTTCATAGAACTTTCAGACATTTTTTATCTTAATTTATCAATTTGACTATTCAAGTGGAACTCTACGGGGTTTTTTTTTTTTAAATGAAATTTGGGTTTATTGTTCGCAAAGTTTGCCGAACCCCTGGGTGTATTGTTTGATCTGTTGGTATTTGCAAGATATTTTGTTTTTATATTGATCTTTTTTATTTTTTCTTTGCTTATTCAACAATGTTGAAGTTTAGTTAAATAACCATAAAATACTGTATTGTTATACAGCCAAAGCATTGGCTCACATTGAGAAGCTACATATTCATAAAACGAGTGGCGACTTTTCAAAAAGCATTGTTAAATGTCTCATTTGAGGAAAGATTTACAAAAAAAAAATTATTAATTGAAAGATTTAAACTTAAAATTTACTAAAAAAAAATCTCATCGCTAGAGTCATCTGTTCGCTGAGATGATTTTCATCAGAATTTTCAAGAATATTTTACCAGAATGATTCAAAAATATATAATTTATTTAGAATTTAGAAGAAAATTAGAATTTTTGAATTATTATTAAAATGAATAAACACACTTCAATGGCAACTTTGCTTTGCTACCAACTAATTCATCAACCCAATGTGTTGGCTCGTTTGAACACGTGTACCAAACAAGGATCTTCAGTCAAAGTCAGCCTGTCAGGCGAGTCCTGCCCGATGCGAACGCTTCGGCCGGAATGGGAACATCTATGGCTGTGGGAAGCTAATTGTTGCTGTTCGTGCTCACAATTACGACTTGATTGCGGTTAAATCGATTGGCGACAACAAAAAATACAATCGAACGGATGATAATTATAGCAAGCAAAAACGCAAAATCTGTACCACACCGAGCAGCACAGTGGGAATTGTTTCTACCTACGACCGATATGGTGTAATGACATATTTCTTTAGCTCTTCTCAGCTTGATTGAAGGAGGAAATATTTTACAATAAAAAAATATACGGTACAATGATCGCACGCTGGTACAAAATATAGCAATTCACTGCAAAACTCTTCTCAGCGTGCAAAAAATATGATACCATTGCGAAGGAAACGATCGCACAAACGGAGCACCACGGAACACCTAACACATTTCAGAAAGCTGCGAATCAGCAAAGATGAGATGCTCTCCTGAATGGCAACATGGCAAACGCGAGGAATCTTAATTAATTGGCTCGACAACAAATTCATCCCCCAGCGGCCTTTGCTCAAGCTTCGTCAGCAGTCTAACACGAACCGGGCGTCGGTTTTCGCGTTGACTGAGGGGGGCTACCCGTCAGGACCAACTGAAGCTGTAGCCTGGACCCCGTTTAAGGCAGGCAAGTGAAGGTTCATTTTCATGCTGTGCTTTGCCCACAGATACAGATTTGGCGGTTAGGGTTGAAGAAATGTTTGAGTGTGAAGAAGGGAAGGATGTGTTATGGAATTAACGTAATATCAAGCTGAATATGTTGACCCCAAATGGGATTTCTTTGCTGAGCTATGATGTGTCTGAGGACAACTTCATTTATGAATCAAGAATTTTCATGAAACTAGGCCTTGCCCAGTGCTAAATGTTTGCCATTTTAAATAACTTTTCTACATTTTATTTGTACCTTCTACATTACATTCTACAAATATGGAAAAATCTTTTTTAAACTAATTCCATATTTTGCTTTAACAATTTATACCAATGAAAATCAATTATATAGACCAGAGGTTTCCAAACTTTTCAGCTCGCGGGCCGCATTGCTTCACAATCAACTTTGTTGGGGGCCATTTTGACGCTGCCTTTAGAATGAATGGAAGTTTAAATCTCATTTTAATAAGAAAATACTTTTGAAATATATTAAATTTCTGCAGCTTGCTTTTAATGAATGTTGGTTTTCATCTTTTAGAAGTAAAAAAAAATATCAGATAGAAAAGAAAGCTATTTAATTTAACCTTAACCCAGTCCTCACGGGCCGCATTAAAGGCTCTTGAGGGCCCGCGGCCGTAGTTTGGAGACCCCTGATATAGACGCAAACCTACCAGACCCTGTCATACTGCTCTCGTGAAGGCTGTAGGTGTTCTAGCTATTCGTCTCCTCTTTGATCTGCCGCCCAGTGGGTGACACAACGTCAAACACTCGCTCGTTGTGAAGAAGTTGTTGGAAGGTGATTTTCCATCAAACAACTAATGCTGGAAAAGTGGTGCAGTGTGGAGAGAAAGCAAGAGAGATGCATGCAACATTATCTGAGGTGAGGGAAAATGTTTCATCGCTTTGGTTGAAGTTTATCCCTTCAGTTGTATGTGTGGCAATATTAAAAAGGTTTCGTTTGTTCAACCCAAAGAAAAAACTGAGCCAAATAAAAAGAAGGAGAAAACACTTCTTTTTATCATTTCGTTGGTAGTATTAGTGTAGTTGAAAAGAAAAGTAGACTAGGCTTATTCTAAAATGCTTCTTTTTTCCTTACTTTGGCTGTGAAAAATTTTTTTGTGTCAAAATGTACATTTGAAGTACATCTTTCTAAATCTTTTGAATAAAAAAAAATACTTCACCATAAAATATTTGATTCCTCTTTCTTCTCTTCCCAGAAAGTGTCATTTTCCCTTCAACTCCAACACATCCCCGTCCTTGGGCAAAGGTCGTCCTGCGCATGTCAGCACACACGCTGGGCGCTAAATGGCCGGAAGTAGGGGAAGGAAAAGGATGTCACGCCGTGCCTTACGACACGCGTGTGAGAATTTCACTCACCACCAGCGGGAAAACGGTGAGCTTTTCTTTCTCTCTCACCAACGATTGCTTCCCCAGTCGTTCTTTTTAGCTATGTAGTATGGCATACTATCATAGTGGAAAAAGGGCACCACATTTCCTCTCTCGTTCATCCATTTCACCTTTTTCACCACAATCACATCGGGGAAAAGAAATATTGTTGTTCATCTCATTGGTTTGGATTTCTCGTTTCACCCCCGGTTTGCGGAACGTGTCCTTTTTGCCTTTCTCGCACACTTGCGCACATACATTCAAAACTCACGCCCGAACAACAGCAGTAGCAACAATACCAACAAAAAACAAAAATAGATGCGGGACGGGAGATGCAAAACCGGTGGAAAAGGGTGGGACTGTGCGTGCACTGCATACCGAAGGGGACGGCAACAGCGGACCAAAAAGGGGGCTAAATGCGGCAGCCCACCCCATCATCCCACCCACCGATGAAGCACATCATATTCAACCCTCCTTTTCAAACATTTTTCCTACAATCTCTCTCCCTCTCTCTCGCTCTCCTTTTCTCACTTGCTCTCTCTCTCTCTCTCTTTCTTTAACGCGCCCGAATCATCTCACTCGGAGCATACACGGATGCATACACGCGCGCGGCTTTATGGTTTTGAATATGACTGGTGGCGATAACAAAAATGGTTCAGCGCGAATAAAAAAACAACCCCGCACACACAAACACACACACTGGCTCACCGAAGGGACGACGGTTTTGGCATCTCGCGCGTGGACGCGCATGAAATAGTGTAGTTCCGATTTGGCCCTCGGTTTGTGTGCATTTTTGTTTTATTGTGACGCGCACCGGCGAAGGATCGTCCGCACGCCGCGACCGAGGCTTTTCCCGAGCCAGAGTTTCCCGTTTGTTTGTTTTTTTTTCACTCACCACTCGTACGGTACGAGTCAGAGCATTCTTTGTGCTCTGCTCCCGAACAGCCTCCGGTCAGGCGCGGACACACACACACACACAACCGCTAACAGGTACGCGCACAACAGTAGTAGGCTGGGATCGTGCGAGGAGTGCCAAGTGCGTTCTGTTAAACGGGGCTAACAGGAAAAATCGACCCCACGCGCCCCAAAGCAGGGAACAGGGGGGAAAACTTACACTCACTTCTTCCCTCTGGGTTGGACCATTGTTTTCTCTGCCAGCGTGTGTGTGGGTGCGTATATGGAGATGAGCCGAGCAACACCTTGCCGAAGGTTTCGCGCCTGCATGTGATAAGTTTGTGTCCGAACGCCAGCAAGAGAAGTGTTGTGCAGCGCGCACCCTTTGCAGTGTCAGAAGCGTCAAAAAACTGGCAGCCAGTGAAAAGGTGAAGTGTAGGTTGAATTGTTCAAAGCCCTCGGCAAAAGTTGGGCCGCCGTCAGTTGCTGCAAAATCGGTTTAACGGTGACCCAAATAATTTCCCAGCTTTGCCCGAAAGCTGTGGGTCGTGCGGTGTTTGTGTGCGTGTGCTTGTACTTGTGACAACAAAAATCCCTGACACTTTCCTAGCAACCCATGATTGTCGCCTCTCCTTCCCCCCCTGTTGGTCTTGGCAGCCTGTCGCACGCTCGCGACTGTCGTCGTGCGCGGTGATACTAATTAACAGCATCGGGACACCAACACTACACCATCCAAGTGTGCGGATGATTATATACAGCCTGGCGACACGGGCATCCTGACGAAGGACTAGCTAAACACACACACACACACACACACACACATATATATACACATTTTAAGAAGAAGATGCTTGTGTGGTCGATATTTACACAACAAAGTCTGTTTTGCCGGTTTTGCTGCAAAATGTTGGGGCCCTGCACGCGGGCAGAGTAAGAGAAGTGATTCAATATAAAGTGTTGATTTTGTTTGTTTTATCAGTGCATCGTTATGTGTATGTGTGATTAATGTGCATTTTTTCCAACACGTTTGCCGATGGCGCTGCCATTGATCGTATCAATCAAATACTCGACTGATGAACGTCAGCATTAATGCCACACTCACCACACTCGTCCGCATTGGAATATGTTGTGAATTTAATTAAACTGCCATCGCCGATTGTAGCGCTGTTGATCAGTATTCTTTGCTGCGCTGTTGATCGTCGCCCAATCGATACTGATCAGCTGCACCTCGTGCATCGTGCTGCTGTTTGCAATTGCGTGTGTTTGTGCATGATTTTCGGTAGCCGAACGTGGCGCAAAAGTGGTCCCTGTTTACCCAACACGATCGAATGTAATTGAATGGTGTGTGTGTGTGTGCCTGTAAGTGTGTGTTTGTTTGTGTGTTGGAAGGATCACAGCTGGTATCGAGCGGCGGAAGAACGGCTTCTCCCAAGCTGTTTGATCTTTGCCGACAGTTTGATGGTTGTGTTGAATTACCCCGTCGGAAGATGTTACGGAACGGATGTAACACATTGACGATGCTGAAGGATAATTTTACGATGCAAGTGAAAAGGAATGATAAAGAATACCTCAGTTTTAGTGAAAATTGAAATAATAGTCTTATTATTGCCTTATTGTATTACCTGAATCACCAATTATCGTTGAAGGACAGACAATTCATTACAAAAACATATTTGCAGCTGATGCAATTGCTCTTCTTGTACTGAAAGCCCATGCAAGCATCGATTCTTGGTTGAAGCAGTGTATGTGCTTTTTATGCATTGCTTATTTAAACTATAACAACATATTTGCAAAATTTATTCCATGTAAAATCATCAAAAATAGGACTTCAAATTTATTCAACATCTCCATCTTCCAAAAACTTTTAATTCAGAAACTCTAGCCTTGCATGAGTTAATGAGAAAATGCATGAAAAATTTATAAATTATTATTATTTTTGTTCAGGAGGAGAGGAAATTATTTGAAATAATATTGTAAAACATTTTTTAATACTATTAACTGTAAAAGCGAATTTTATGCAGTAAAGTTTAACGTTAACGAATTACACTTTTATGCAGAAAATAGAATACATCGGTTAACTAGTGTATTTAAATTCGATTAAATTTCCCAAAGACGCTTGTCTAACATAACTGATTGCTTTAGAATTGTAAAAAAAAAGTAAAAGTATTTTCTGGGTCATTTTTTAGTATTTTGTAACACAAATAAAACCACATTTCAGCTGCCCTTATAGTTCCTCGGTCCTTTCACGGTCCCCATAACAAACAAACAATGGCCACGCAGCACATAAAACGCCGCCATTTTCGTGCGTGCAATTTTTCAACTCACAATTAATCCCGACCATTGATCGTTGTTCACACCGCGGTACCGTTCGTCTTCGACGTGACGGTTCAGCACGCGGCGCTGAGGGATCAAAACGTGTGAAAGGGCCGCTCCATCCGGAAACGGAATTACATTAACCTTCCGATTGGCCACCCCAAAACGGGGAGGTCTAGTGCGGGCCACCCGTTCCTCCACATATCAGGTTTTAATTTATTTATAATTCCATAATGATACGATATCAATTAATTAATGTCTGCAAATGGATGGTTTAATTTTCATAATTGTACGTTACGTCGGTGGGGCAGAATTTTTAATGCGGCACCCGTCGGCCGTCTTGCCGCTCTCACGGATGAGTGTGTCTTTCGGGGGGGGG
>AXCO02009505.1:0-5000 GCA_000473525.2 Anopheles melas
ACACACACACACACACACACACACACGCACACACGGTTTGGAAATTGGAAAGGAAAATTGGCAGCAGCAGCAGCAGCAGCACATCCCCGGAGAACCTGGTGAAAAACTTACCAACCACGGCAGGGCCACGCAAAAAAAAAAACAGAGAAACAACAACCACACAAACCTCATACAAACTCCAATTACCTGCTTTTGCTTTGTATTGCGGGTGCGCTCTCGTTTTTTGTTTGTTTTGTAAGCTACGAAACAACAACAATTTACAATTTTACTGTTAGCCTACACTTTACATTGCTTAAAACTTGGGCACGCATCTTTGCCCCTGGCACTCTGCTACTCTTGTTGATTGCCTGCTCTTTGCTCTCTGTGTGTGTCTGGCTCGCTGGCTCGCTGGCTGGCTGGCTGGCTGGCCGTCTGTCTGCTGCTGCTGCTGCACGCCCGTTGTGTTCTTCTTGCCGTACGTTTTCTTTTGTTCGTCGCGCGGCGTGCCGTCCCGCTCTGCCCTGCGCGCGTACGGGCAAGCGTTGGAGCGAAACGGCACTCGGCACACTGTTTGGCTCGTTCCGCTTGTGGTTCGAGCGAACCGACCGTTTGCGTTTACGCTGCGGGGGTGAGTTCTTGGAAGGTCGCGGTTTCTAGTGCGTGGATGCTGCGAAAGCGTTGTTGCGGTTGCGGTGGAGCCCATTCTATTGACTTGGGGACAGGTGCATTGGTTTATCACGGTTGCTGAATGGGTGATTTACAACAATTGCTGTGAAATCTGAGTTGAAACACTCAAAAAGGTATTTTTTTTTTAATTTAAATGTGAAAACGGTTGTCTTCTCTCATCTGTTGCGGTGAAACTCAAAGCAGGGGTTGGCACACCTTTCGAGTACAGGAAGATTCATGATATGTTGATTTGTTTGATATGTTGTAAAATTATGATCAATAGATATGTATGTTTATAAAGGTGATAAATACGATATGACCCTGTCACAGGATTAGGCAGCAGTTCTTTTCGAATTTCTTTTTTTTTCGAATTTCAAATTTCTTTTTTTTTTTGTTTGTTATTTTACCATTTGTTATCCACTTTTATAACTCTCTAAATTATTATATATCAAACTTTGTGATCTTTCTGAACTAACTTTTTAGAAGGAAATATTTCGTTTGACGAATAGCATAGGATTGAATATGGCGAACTATCCACAAATAAATATCATTATCTGCCAACTCGGTTATCCAACGTTCCCGAGAGCAAACCTATTTGCAGAGTTTATTTCATGTTGTTTCAAGTAAACATGTCCATAAAATACGTGACATGCAGGAAAACAATCATCAAAGGCGAGTACCTTGTCTAAGTGAGTTATGATTAGAGGCGCCCCGGGCAGATCCCCATACCTAGGAATTCTGGATCTCCCATGCTTCGTTCGGAAATGCAATTCAGAATCACATATACCTCATCTCATTCTCATTTTTTCAGCTTACCCGGTGCTCTGGCACCAATCCAACACGACATCGGACGTAAAGAAATCAAGTCATTTTGGTATGAACGCTCAATTTTCAGTTTAATTTTTCATTGGACCTGCAGTTTGAGATTCGCAATGAAGCTGTACACTTCCAATATTAATATCTTATTAAAAATACAATAACAGAACTATTCCTCTCACATTATCCTAGAAATACACAAATACTCGCTTGCTGGAATTTGCTATCCCCTGCTTCAGCGGCAATCAATAGATGGCGCTGGTTATTTTGGTTTCTTCTTAAAAATCCAAAACGATACTCGTTTTATTCTCAAATTAAATTGATATTTAGTTATTCAATGTTTGTTTTCCCGTTTCACAAAAATAAATTCAAACTCGATGTAATCTTCTTCACAAAAAATGAATAATGAATTACAATTTTCCAACTGTGAGTTTTCTTGGTTTCGTTTTATTTTATCTTGGCATGTTGATTGATACACTTTCGTTTTCTACCCATAAATAATGCAGTTTTTCCAATGTACATCATAAAAACATGCCTTAATTTTCCCGTTTTCCTTCCATTTCTATCTTTCGCTATTCGATGATCCTGTTCACTCCTTCAACCCGACGCTCTAGACGCAAATTCGCCACCAAACGTCATCCCGTCAGCCTTGGCGTTGACGGACAAATCTCACCCCTTGTCAGCACCCCCTGAACCACACCCCTGCTCGCCACCCCCCTCCACCCTACCAACACGCACACACACAGGCGTGCGCGCGCACACACAGCATCCCCTGTCAGTGTACAGTTTGGTGTGGATTTGATTTAATGGCTCTGATACACGCAAGGTAAACAGAATGTGCAGAAACATAAACAAACCGTCGCTTTTGGCGACTATTTCCACCGTTCGGACGTGCGGGCCGGCGCCCGGCACCGGCAAAAATCGTTTGTGGGTCGCAAAAATCACGCCAGCGGTGAGAAATCGCCCCAAAACGTCCCGTTTCCGCATGACTGATTTTCACGTTCAATTTGCATTCGATTAGAGGCACCCGACGGCAGGCGGGTTTTCGCCACAGCGTACCGTTCGGCAGGAATGTGTGCGCCTCGGCATCATGGCTGCCCGCCCGTTGCTACACAAGTGTCTGTGTGTGAGTGTGGTTTTTGGTGAGTGTATGGGAGCGGGATGTGCTGTCAGTTTTGGGTAGCAGCGCATGCTTTGCGCTTTGATTCGAAACAAAAACCCTTCGTGCCTGTTTCGTGCTGTAAAAAGTTACAAGGAAATGGCGGCAAAGGTGCAAACGGCCACAGATTTTGTTTAATTCGTGGAATGGCAATGGTTTTTGAGGCAACGGCACGGGGTTTCGCTGGAAACCCGTTACATCTCGTACAAGTGGTTGTCCATCTTTTACGTGAAATTCAAAGGACAAACAACCCCAAGACACACATTTTTGTTTTGAGCAAAACCGCTATGAGCTTTCCTCATTGAAGGAAAGTGTGAAAAACTAATGTTTGAAAATATCAGGACGCCCCTGGTTTTTGCCCACCTTGAAACCGAAAAAGCATGCCGCCAATTTTTAAATTCGCTGCCCCGTAAAGCGGCATTCCATTGCACATGCGCCGCGTTTCGAATCTCGATCCCATCTGGCACACGCCACACACACACACGGTTAAAAAAGGTACAACAATTGAACGTTTGAAAATCAAAAATGCCACCAGCGCGACTAGAAACGGTTCCGAAATGGGAATGCGTACACTGCTGGAAATAATATTCGTTTTACAGCGCTTTATTCATATCTATTGTTGACCATCATCATCATACACCCACACACACACACTCACACGCATTCACATTCCCACGTACACGCCACAAGATTGAGTTGCGATAAAAATAGAAGGAAAAGTACGCGCGCGCGTCCATAATTCACACCTCAAACGCGGCCATGCTTGCCAACAACAGATGGCTTCCTGTTACTTTACTAATGTTTGCTGAAAAAAAAACAGTGCTCAACACACATCAAAGCAATATTTGTGTCTGGCTGTGGGTTTTTTGTTTTTACTATGCGTCTGTCTGATTTCCGGCGGAAGCACAGACAGACAGCCAGGAAGCACATCTGCCGTTAGTGTAGGCCCCGGAACAGCAGAATGAACGTTTATCAAAACCAAATTTTCATTTGAAACCCTCTCCCCCCCCCCCCCCCAGTGGTTTCCCCTCTCTCTCTCTTCACCTTTCCTGAACTTTGCAGCATGGGTCCAGCGTTCGTACTTATCGGGCGCTTTCGCACCGCACGTAAGTAGCAAGCGAGCACGTGGTCGCTGCGGCAAGATGGCGCCGATAACGGGAACACTAATAAGAGCAAAGTAGATTGACGCTGGTAGCGTAGTGTGTTGGCGAAAGAGAACAGAACGCTCGCTGTCTGATGGCCGGTGGATGGGAAAGGAAGCGATAGACAGCGAGTGTGAAAAATGGGTAAAAATACGATCCTGGTACATGCGTATGCCACATTAGTTGGCAAATTTCGCCCTAAACGCATCGTAAAACAATGAAACACGAGCGAAGCTCGGTTTGTTTGCTGGTAAACACTGTTGCTAACTATGTTCACTTTTCTTTCCATCTCCTGCCCCCCTCCCCCAACCCCTTCATGCACATTCCTTGCCTCCACTTCTACTTCAAACACTGCAGCATGGAATACAAAAACGAAGGTAATCGAACGAAACTGGTTGATTGTGCTAATGTTTAGTTTCCTGTGTTTTCCGCCCCGGGCTGGATCGTTTTGTTCCTTTTCTGAGTTTGTCACCCGCACTCCGTTATGCGTTTTTTAGTCCGTTTTTACTTTTTTACGTTTTACAGGCTTGTTTTCGGGAGTTCTGGACACTTTCGAAGATCTCGAACTATCGAGTGGCTTCGCTTTGGGAGTCCGCTTTTTGGGGAATCTGGGGAGTTCGGGAGCGTGCAATGTTACTAATTCCAGTTCTATTCCATTCGTCCACTGCCCTCCGCCACAGGCCACAGCGGCGTCAATCAGCTGGGAGGTATATTCGTTGGCGGTAGACCTCTGCCTGATTCCACACGCCAACGCATCGTGGAGCTGGCCCATGCCGGTGCCCGACCATGTGATATCTCGCGCATCCTTCAGGTGTCCAACGGATGCGTTAGCAAAATTCTCGGCCGGTAAGCGGATCCTACAGCGGATGCACGGGGGCAGAAGGGAGCATACATCTAATCTAACAGTTGTCCATGCCAATCACAACAGCTACTATGAAACGGGCAGCATCCGACCGCGAGCCATCGGGGGCTCGAAGCCGCGGGTCGCAACGCCGGAAGTAGTCAACAAGATCTCACAGTTCAAGAACAACTGCCCGAACATCTTCGCCTGGGAGATCCGGGACAAGCTGCTGAACGAGCGGATCTGCACGCCGGAAAACATCCCGAGCGTAAGTGTGGCCACACCTTTGTTGCTGTTCTGTGATGGTCAACAATCCGCCAATTTCGCCCAGATATTCCCACTCCAACTCAAATTCTGCGTTATTTTGCGCTCTACGTGTCAACTCGCCCACATGCCT
>AXCO02009505.1:10000-12174 GCA_000473525.2 Anopheles melas
ATCGTTGCCGGCCCGGGCGTCCTCGTTGCAGCTCCGGCCGAGCGCGTGCGGATTGTTGTGATGGTGCCCGAGCATCGTGCCGAGCGGGACGCCGCTGCCCGGGCCGCCCGGCCCACCCGCCACACCGCCGATCCCATTGCCGCCGCCGCCGACGCCACCGCCACCGCCCCCTCCGCCGCCGATGCTCGCGTTCGACGAGACGACGGCCTGCGCCTGGGACACGGCGAGCCGCAGGGCGGCCTCCGCCTGCGAGCGCAGGATCGCCTCCGCCTGCTGGATCCGTATCGCCGTCTCCGAGGTAGCGGGACAGTGGTTCTGCCCGATCGACGACTCTGCGGACGCCACGGGATATTTTTGCCGGTTAGCTAGTGAGTATTTGGAGTCGTTAAAACTAAGCATATTACTTTTCTTCTTCAACGGACCGAGGTTCGCGTTACCGTGCAGCTCGCCGTGCATGGTGTTGCTCTTGAACGTCTGGCCGATGCGCATCGCGGTCGCGAGGTTCACCACCGCCGCCTGCACCGCCGACGGCGTGCCCTCGTTCAGCATCAGGTCCGGCTCGAACTTCGGCTCCTGGATCATCATCATGCGCGAAAATTGACTACTGTTGCTATCCATCGCACTGCCCCCGACGCCGCCGCCGCCCCCTCCACCTCCACAGATGCCGCCCGGCCCCGTCACCCCGTTCGTGCCGCTGCCGTTTGATCCACCGAGCCCTCCGTTGCTGCCGCCAAACGGCAGCCCGTGCGGATTGGGCAGCCGATGATTATCGAACACGGAGCCGGGGCCGATGCCACCGCCACTGCTGCCGGCATTGCCGCCTCCGCTGCCTCCCACACCACCACCGGTACCACCGCCACCATTGCTGCCACCCAGTCCCCCGCTTTCGCCGTTCTTTTCCGAGCCCATGGTGGACGAGTTTTCCGAGTAGTTGAGCGGCGAGATGCTGCTGTGCGTGAGCTCCTTCACCGTTACCATCGCGCTGGACAGGCCCGGCACGCCCACGCCACCACCGCTGCTACCGCCGCCGCCGCCGCCGGCACCACCCCCACCACCCATTCCTACCATGCTGGCACCGCTGGCGGCCGATTCCTTCTCGCGCTGCTCCACCACCGCCTTGGTGAACATGTACTGGGCGGCGAACTGATGCTTCGGGTCCATCTTCATGTGCTCGATGTGTGTGATGAGCCCTGCGAAAGAAAATACCCCAAAACATTAGCGTGCTCGTCGGTCCCGAAATATGTGGCGCAGGGCACCTACCTGACTCGTGCGTAAAGACGGCCTGGCACACCGAGCACGGCCACATCTGCAGGTTCGAGCGGAAGGTGGGCGTGCGGGGATGCGTCAGCAGATGCTTCCGCAGGCAGCCCTCGTTCACGTAGTGCTTCCCGCACATCGGACACGGATGGTTGGCCACACGCCGCTTCACTGTGTTGGTAGAATTTGGACATTAGCATGGGGGCCGAGCGTGGCGCGGGGGATTTTTTTTTGCGATTCCTCACCCTTACCTGCCACCTCCTTGTGGGTGTACTTGATGTGTTCGTTCAGCGCTTCGACGCCGAGAAAGATCTTGCTGCACACGTTGCAGGTGACGCTGTTGGAATTGCTGATCAGGGCGGCATGCTGCTGCAGCACGCCGAGATGCAGCTGCAGCTCCTGTTGGGCAGATACAAAGACAGAGAGAGATGTAAAGAGAATGAGTAAGGGGAGACAATGTATGAGCATTTCGGAACAAGTGATAGACGAACGATAAGGATTCGACATGTGATTCACTAAGAAAGAGCAAGTAAGTGAGATGAATCCTGCAACAGCATTTATGTATTCTACTCAGCACGAAAAGTGTGTATCTATATGGCGATTCGGGAATCCTTCGCAAAGTCTGATCTGATTCATATTAGTCTTCCGTGATGAGTCATTTGAATCACTCATTGCATCTTCAAAGAGTGATGACTCTAGAAAGAGATGCAAATTCAAATGACTATTAAGTCCTGTGTCCTGGAAAATGTTCTGTCTTGTCTTTCTTCCGATCCTCTACAAGTATAACTCATGCGTATAGTGCCTGTGATGCCCCTATTCCCCGTGTCTTCTTGGCGTCTTCTTTGACCCGAGTCTCTCGTTCAAGGAGCACACGGACTATGTCATCAACAAGGCCAACAAAAGTCTTGGTTATATTT
>AXCO02009506.1:0-12171 GCA_000473525.2 Anopheles melas
CGTACCTGCAGGAGACGGGCGATTTGAACGAGAATCTTTTGGGCGCCGTAAATGCGTTCAACTCCATGAGCCTGCTCATGGACAGGACAAACGAAACAAACGGCTCGGCAACGTTCATGTCCACGATCGGTATGTTGACAACGAACGGTCCGCCGCAACCATCAACCAGCGCGAGCGTGTTGCCGTACAGCGGTGAGGCAGGTGAGCTTTACGAGGAGCAGCAGCAGCAGCAGCAGCAGCTTGAATCACCTATCAACGGAGAGTACCTCGGTGACGATGAAACATCGATGATCAGTCAAGATTCGGCGGACAGTTTCAGCCCGACAGAGGTAATGATCATGCCACACTATAGCGATAAGGCGGTTGTAAGTATGGTGCCCAGGTCGGTCAAGAATGCAATCGTAGCACTGTTTACTGTGCCAATCGATCCGCTTATCAGCCAGCAGTCGGCAGCTGCTTTTGCAGCACAAAACACACCAAACGCCGGCACGGTAGATGAACGCGTAAACGACGACGTCTATTTGGTGCTTTCAGATTCGCCGCCAGCCGTAAGAAGTGCCAGCGAATCGAGCGAGTTCATCGATGCACCAGAGCTGCAGTACGATCCCAGGCAACAAGCTCTTTCGGATGCGTGAGCTTTGTATCGCGGCAAAATACGTACGATTTGATCTACCACGCATGTGCGAGGAACAACAAAAGACAAGACAGGAATAATATTAACACACTATACACTAGTAGAAGGTGGCATTGTAACATAATTTGTTGTATACATTCAAAAGAATTAACCGGTGAGAATTAGCGTATTGATAGCGATTGTTCCTCTACACTAACATTCATCTCATGAAGCGTATTGCATTGTATTTTGTTTTGCATTTATAACAATCATGACTACAGAATTTCTATTAAAATATATTTTTCATTCACGTGTTTAATATAGACAGCAGCAAAACGCCAACTAACAACAACGTGATAAAATATTATTGTATAAAGAATAACTTTCAGCACCATTTATTTTATTTTGTTTCAACAACAAGACAAAAAGTAGGATTTTACAGGCTCTCCTCAGATTCCACACTTTCTGAAATGTTAAGAGAAAGGTAATTGGAAATACGTTACTAAAAACTATCATAACTCAAATCATATTTCTCTAATTTTGACAAACAATTCAAGAAACCATTTCAACTATTCATGATGAGCTGAATAACTCGGAATGCAATTGCCTTAGGCTTTTAGGCATACACATACATTCATAAAAAAAAAAACAAAGCTCTATGTTAGCCTTTGGTGCACGTTTTGGGGAACTTTTCATCTTCACGGAAGATCTGAACTGCCAAGCATGCTTGCAGAGCCCTACGACACAACGGACACGCAGATATAATAAGTTTTTTTTATGGCTTTCCCCCTTCCTGTCGGCGGGATCTCACCGACAGCGGTGAACCACTGAACGAACAGAACGTACAAGCGCTTTTAATTAGCGTTTAATTTTGGTGAAACTGATTTTTACATTTTCTCTGTAGCTCTGGGCTGTAAAAATGGCATAGCATTGTTTCGTACCAGAGAGACCAGTGAACGCAAATGTAACGCAATAGCATCTTCATATGCATGCAAAAGACGGCGGTTGAAAGAATCGCACCGTTGCAGGCATAGGTCGATGGTTCGGGGTGCGATTATTAACAAATTGAACCCTGAGCTCCTCAAATGAGTTTAACCGATTTACGACCGTCAAATTATGTATACCCTGCCGACTGACCAACCGGACCGGTTCACCGGCGAGTGTGTCTGCAAGACGCTTCAAACCGATACTCCCGCATTCCGGTTGGATGTTTTATTACTAGGGACCATCATAAAGCGTTGACATGCAGCCCGGTATAAGAGACGTGGTGTTTTGTTTCGGTTTCGGTTTTGGTGTCGGATGTTGTCAGAGCTTCTCGGTTATACCAGCACCGATCGGTCAGAGGTGCAGTCAGCTCTTGATCGTGCCCGTTTCTTAAATTCTCGTATTTCTACCCCTCTCTCTCTCTCCCTCTCTCTTTGTCATTATAATCGACGTTTTTACCCAGCTTAAACATAATTAAGCATATTAGCCGCGTTTGGGAGTTTAGTGCTGTAAATTTGTTTTGACAATTTTGATTTATGCATCATCACTCTTTTGTCGGACCACGACGAGCCCGACGTTCAAATGCTAATTGCGGCTCTCTTTGAACGGGCTCCGCACAAGCGACACCATTACCTTCGTTCCCTTACTTCGTTTATGACTCCTCCGATTTCCAATTAAAGTCGTCTTCGAACGAGGCGATAGTGAGGAATGTTGATTCGTTCTTTTATTGCACACTTCGTTCGATCCCCGTTCGTCGCTTACTCAACAGCTTGAGTGGCCTTCCAGGTGACAGAAACAAACTTAAAACTGCATGGTTAGTGCTCCTATAAACGCTTGAACATGATCATTCGGAAAGCGTCATGGACTCGTTATGATTCATAGTGAAACTATCGATCAGGCAAAAACGTTGGACCAATCCATTGCTTGATCGATCGAATGATGGATTAGTGTTTTCCATGCAATTGCACCTTTGATAGTTTTTGGTGTTTTCATCCAAACATAAAACCCAAAAACAACAACCAAAGTCCCAATTCTGATTTAGCTTTCGGGTTCTTTCGCTCTATCTCCGCCTTCGTGTTTCACATTCGTGTTTCGCATTGTACGCTTAACCCTACACCGATTGTAAACCTGTATAACCTCGGAAGGGTAGTTTTGCCTTTTTTTTTTGCGACGAACTTTTGGGATCCATTTTCTTTTAGTCTCTCATCCTATTTATCACGATGTTTTTTTTTGCTTGATCCTATGTACGTGGTAAGGACGTTTCTTCTCTTTGCTGTTGTTTGGTGGGAAATCACCTATCGATAGGGAGAACAAACGTTGTTTTGCAAACGAGTTTCAACTTCCAACGCAAACCGCGATAGATATTTCTTTTCTTTTTGGGACCATTCGCGAAAAACAAACGCACGACAACGAAACCATTTTTTTTTTTTTTTGTTCTCTCTTTTTCAACCCAATCGGGCGGGATCAGGTTTTTCAGGTTAACGTTTGCAAAACGTTCGAACACAGTGACGAGGAAGAAGCATAACGTAACATCAACCACATAAAAACACTCACACACAACCACAAAGAAGCAGTAACTTCCTTCACAGGGAAAAAGAGCAACCTTCATGGGCAACCTCCATGCTGTCGTTCTTTGGGATGGAGAATATGGGGCCCGATGTTGTGTTTTGCTCGTGTTTCCACAGGTATTGGAATCGCAAACGCGCGCCCAGAACAAAACGAACCTGTTTGTGTGGGCCATCACGTGGTTATACAATCAACTTATTAAAGCAATAGCCACACAAAACGATGATGTAGATCGGCACGCTACGTGTATTTGCACAGCGTGGTGGTTTTGTGTGTTTACCTGTTTCCTGTGTTACTACTTGCGCGCTCACACATTCCACCCACACTCCCACTGTGCGATGTGTTTTCCAACTGCCGCACGTACTACACAGAGCACCGGTTGCACCAACCGCGGGTAAATCCTGCTCCGACCTTGGCAACGTACCATTTCCAGACGGCACGACGGCATGACGGTTGGTTGGGGGAGTGTGGAAGGAAGAAACCAGCGGGCTGAGGAGAACACAAACATAAAAGTTTTAAACATTTTTCGAAAAGCAATTTAAACTAGCGCACAACAAAAGACAAGCATGAGACCACGAAATGAGTCCGAACCGGTCTGGTTGGTCCTTCTACTACGTGTTTGCTACGATGTTATGTCCAATATGGCGTTGGATGCAGTTAAGAGCAAGCGTTTCGGTTGTTGCAGCATCCCTGTAAGCCCTCTCCATCATTTCTTCGCTCCACATACAAACATATTTGCAATGGTTACTGCGACCATTTCGCACCTGCAGTTCGATACGGTGAATCTGTTTGACAGTCCCTTTTGACTTCCTGTCAGTCACCAGGCCCACCTCTCTCTGTCTCTTTCTCTCTCACTCTCTAGCCAACTCAGCCAACGAAAAATGAAGCACAGTTGGAATCATGCCGCTTTTTGCGTGCTTTTCGCTCAATCAAAGCCGAAATCCATAAAAAAAAGTTTCTCATCCGTAACCAAAGCAATTGAGAGCAAAAATAGCGTTCGGCAGGAAACGCAAAACCGTAGCTCAGCTCAGGTCCTGGCAACGGGCTTTTGTTGCTGTTGTTGTTGTTATTGTTCTCCATGAACCAACACGATCACGTTTGCATACACGTTGCTAAGCACCGGGAGAGGTTAGGAGTGGATGGCGAGCCCATATGAGCCATGGCGAATGGGAAAATGCCACTCCACAGCTCCCCTTTCCGTTGTTTTTTTTTTCCTCTCTATCCCTTTTCCTACCTCACCTTCAAAGCGATTATGCTCAAGCCTCGTCTTCTCTCGAAAGGAGGTTAGAAAGGGCGGCAGGGTGTTTTTCGCAGGCAGCCTACAATTCCTCCCCTTACATCCAATGTGTTACACTGGGGCCCAGGTTTCGCGTCTGCATGTTTTGGGGGAGTTAGGCAACTCTCCTCAGTGTACACACAGGAAGCACACACCAGACCCAGAGCGGTTCGAGTTTATGGGCCGGAAATAAGTGGAAACACTGTTCTCAATTTGGGGTTTCAGCAGTCGAAAGCACGACTCACGTGAGGGAAAAAGTTTAAATTAAAAATTCGTTGACAGAAGAAAAAAAAAACGTTACACAAAAACGCGAAAGTGGCCCAAAAAGAAACAAGCCTTGCACAAGGGTACGCGAAACAACGACGACGACGCCTTGCTCGTCTATAGAGCAGACGGATCGTCTAAACCGAACATCGAAAGGTTTGGCTTTTTTTTGTATCTGTATGTGTAACAAGAGTACTTACGATATGAAAAAATACACTTTTGTAGTTTGCTGCTCACATCTGTTTGGCATCTGTTTCGCCGCTTTGTTTCGCGTGACACACCCGAGGAGACCAGTCCGTTTTCACCAACAATCAATACCACAGCCTTTGCAGAGCGTCCCAAAATCCGTCAGCCAGAAGCCAGTCCACTAAAACAAGGTCAGAGAAACAAAAGCAATGTGTACTTTGATGCCGTTCCCGGTGGGGCACAAAAAACAAATCAATAGTTCAGTAAAAACGTACCCAGGTTCTATTTACATTCCACGCCAAGCGTCTAAAATGCTGTACCAAACAAACCGACGGTTGGCATTGTACTATTGTGGTGCGTGAATTTAAAAGTATCAAAACAATCGGACTGACGAACGCTTTTAATAGCGTGAGTAATTTATTATCACTATAAGCACATAAACACACGCACACACACATGCATGCACAATGCTTGTCGCTAACATTTCGACCGTCTTCCGCCTACGACAGGGCTTTTCCATCGTACGCACATGATCCGTTTTTCCGAGTGCCAAATAGCATTCCGACGCGTGTGGTGGAGAGCTATCGAGAAGGAACAGAGAAGGGAGGGAGGTTGTCCTGTTCCCGGCAGTGACAGTGGTATTTGTGTGAATCATAAATCATTGGAAAATTGATAGCCAACAAGCAATATAAATTACGTCAATTCATTCACCGTGTCCGTATCCCCATTCCGTTTGCTGCGAGTTGGGCGGAATGTTTACAGGGCGCAGCAACAATACCGTACACCGGTCGGAAACAAAGGTTGCATCCTGTGCACCGATTAGTGCGCACCTTGTGGGCAGAGAATGGACATTGTTATTATATGCCAATTCTGATTAAAAAAGAAAAAGAAAGAAGCGTATTATTCCAATCAACAACACACAACAACATTGAATGCCAATTGTTGTAATGGCTCACATTTTACACATCGATCTAACTCATTGTCCTGCAAATAGTGCTACTCTTGTTCTCCTGTTCAGTATAGGTCCACAAACCCGTAGCGGGTTTTATGGTGTACATCTGGTAACGAACCAATTTTCATTATCATGTTCGGAAAAGAGCACAATTTTTCCAACAGTTTTGTGGCTGCATCCATCAAAACGTAGTCCTCTGACCGGTTGATCGTACATTTCATACCGTACAGCACAAAACCTAACAAAACACACACACACAGAGGATAGATCATCATTATGTGATGCAATGTAACACGATTTTGTACTTTGCCGATGTGTGCCCCGGCCCCATTCTCTGCCCTTCTTGTCACACTACGCGCTAAATCACTGCTCTTTTACTAACGACTAAAACCCCTGAGGTACTCCAAAATCCGTCCTCCCCTTACCGGTTCCTGGTGGATAGAAATACGTGTTGCGTTCCGTCGGCCGCATGTCTTAATGGTACACACACACATTCACAGATTTCCAAACACTTCCACTACATTACGCAAATGAACTTCTCCGAATGCCCAGCGGGCCATATTACACTGTTCAACCACACGCGTTTTGCAGATGTTTCCTGCAACTTTTTTTTGTTTGTTTTTTTCTTCTTGGCCAATGCAAAACACCTCGCAAAGAATCATTCGCCGCACACTGTACTGGGGAAGTTGGGGGGTGGCTTCGTCTCTTCATCCATCACACAGCCTTTGCCCGAGAGCATGGTGCATCCGCGGACGCGGATCTTTATGGACTCGCATAGTAACACATACACAGCTCGAGCACGCGGGCGCCGGACACGAACTTGGAAACGCAGCTCAAACTTTGGCACTTTTCGTGTCGTTAAAAGCCCGGAGAACACGCGCACCGAACCTTCCGGATGCGCGTTTCAGTGGTTTGCGCGAACCAACCATATCGTCGTACACTGCGGGTTTGGGGTGTGATGGTTCCGAGTGAAAAGTTTCCTACTTCCTACATAGACAACATCCGCGCAAGAACCTGCAAGCACACTCAGTCGGTACTGATCTTAATCGGCCGGGAGTGCTTTATAACAAACATTTCCTCCTTGCGCACGGATGAGTTTTTAAGGTTGCCGAAGCTGTTTTGCAAACTCTGGGTCTTTCTTTTTTTCTTGCTTGCTTATTAAAACATACTTTTTCCTTGTTCCTTTTGTTCCTTTCTCGTTGTGGCCTTCAAGGTTTGCGTGTAAAGTGATAAACTGCTCCAAATCCGTAACCGAGCTTGATCCGAGCAAAGCACGGGCACGTGATGCGCTTTAGCCTCTCAGCTGGATGTCGATATTGCTGCAGGTGGAAAAGTTTCGATCGGTCTTCCTTATGACGAACCATTTTCCAACTTTGCTCCGTCTGTCCCTGCGTTCGGTCAGAAGTTGTCAGCATCATAAAGCAACATTCATCCAGAGTACGCTCCAAAAAGTGTCCCCAAACTTACTAAAACGATAAAAAATAGAAACTGTTAGATTTGATCGCTAAAACTGTCCGCTGACAAGCGTAAGCGCAAATCCACCTCAACCACCAAACCACAGATAAAACGATTATTTAAACACACACACACCCGAAAGCTCATTATGCTAATTTATATTAATGTATTTATACACGATCCGGTGGTGCATGTACAAAAACGAAACGCAATTGCAATGAAGGATGTTTGATGTAAGCAGAACAAAAAAACGCGCAGTAAAATGAGATTATTGCCATATTGTTACAACCTGATGTGATGAACCTCGCGTCCGGAACGTTTCAAAGCCACTAGGACACACACACACACACCGCGGCGGTTGGGGAGGGTGGTGAAAGTGTCATTGTGCTGCTGTAATTGATTATCTCCATTACATTTCGGTTTAATTTCTGCAACGACAAACCGGTTGTAGGCAATGAACACTTAACTGAATTTTATTAATCTTCATCAATTGTCCGCCAGTTTCGGATGCATCACACCGGTTCCCGACCATTTACAGCTACTTACCAGCCTGTCGGTGGCTCTTCAATCCCTTTGTGTCCGTCTATGTGTGTATATATGGATGTCTGTCCGGATGCTCCGGAAACGCAACAACGGATTGGCTGGGATGGCGCATGGAGGTCATTAAACAAAAGTGTAATTAAATTGTTGAAAAATAAATGGCAATTAATCTCTTCCCCCTTTTGAACCCGCCCGAATGTCCGGATAGGATTCCGGCGGATGGGTCCGGTTTCTGCGTGCTCATAAAGCACTGCCTCTGCTGCTAGATATGTCCACGGGCTAGTCTAGTTGTCAACCATTTGCCAACTGGAGCTGAAAGAGAGAGAGGGAGGAAATAAAAAAAAACGATTGACAAACACCAGCGTGAACCGCTGATGATGACGGTGATGGCCGGTTGGAGTGTTCCCGGGACAGGGCCGGGAGGAAAAGCCAATATAATTTGATATTAAATTTATTAAAGTTATTTAATTACGATCTCTTTCTCGTGGACGATTGCTGGCGCTGCCACTGCTCCTACTCTTTGCCGGGCATCTTTTGCTCATTTCGCGTGACATAAAGAACGTCACCGCACATTCCGGCACACTGTGGTACAATCCGGATCGCCATTGCTTCGTTCCTCTTCGTTTATCATTTAGCGGGACCGTCGTTATTTTTTTCACTCCCAGTTTCGTTGGCAATGGCGATTTTTAATCACACACACACAAACACACACACACACACACACACACACACAGGCGCGCGCCCGCGCGTACACGTACACCCACATACACTGGACAGGGACTGGTTTCTGGGGCGCTTCTGTTTCTTCGTACAAACCCGAAAAAGGATCCAGCTCACACCAGCGACAGCAGGTTGGTTTTTTTCTTTGCGAACATATTCACATCCGCTATACGCGAAAAAGCGTCACTATAGTAACGAGCGAGTGTTGCTATGAGTGCTCTTTTTACCTTTCTGCACGTGTGGCAGTGAAATAGAACCCCCTCAAACTAAAAATGTCGTAACATCAGCGGCCGCCCAGTGCTTCACTAATTCCATACCGAGTGGAGCGAAAAATACACACAAAACTTTTATTACTATAAACCACATACATTGCACAAACACACACAGATACAAACACACACACACATACACATTAGCAAAAAAGAGCAACAAAACGAGCGCGATACACAACCCACTTCCTATACCAACGGTCCCGGGGAAAAAAAGGACCCGAAAACCCGCCCAGACCGGGGCAATAGAGATGGCGCATATAAAATTATGGTACACATGCCAGATGCTCCATGCCGTGGTGGTCCGTGGAAACGCGGTTCACCAAAACGAAACGAGCATCGGTAGCACATCCAACCCACAGGAACGAAACGAAGGCCACACTTTGGCCGTTACATATTAAAACCGCAGCGACTGTGCCCACTATCCCGAGGCTTTGAGGTTGTAGTGTTGTATTTTAGCCTTAGTTCTGTTTTCTTTGTTTTTTTTTTTTTGTTGTGCCCTTCAGTTTAGTCTGAACCCACATTTCTACACATGACCGACACACACACACACACGCCCAAACACACATAGAGGGGAACTACTACCGCCCACCATTTTTTTGTGTTGTGAGAGAAAAGTTTTCAGTTAAAATTAATTTAACGTAAAACATAGCGCGAGCCCACCACGACTGGGAAGTCCTTCCACAACTTCCGGCCGGCGAAAAAAAGTTGTAATTTATCACTGTTGCTAAAGTTAGAAACTAGGATGGCTTTCCGCTCGCGAAGTTATTGCTTTCGGTGGCTCCGGCAGTTGACATGGCAGTTGATAAGAAAGGCAAAAAAGGGTCGGAATGGGTGCTGGATGCTCTCGAAAGCTAAACATACGCCCACATGTCCATTTGCTTTTTTTAAACCTCAGAAAAAGATCACTTCCGTTCCAGATACGAGTAGAACCCACACACACGCACACACAAAAAAGCATCAACCACCAACTCGGAATGTGGTGAATGGTCATATATTTCCCCCACCGGTCAAGCAAACCACCAGCCGGATATCGAAACACATGGGCGATGGGTCGTGGACATCTACGCACCGTTGGCCGCCAACGTCAAGTGGGTGCCCAGTCGATGAAATGTCAGCAACACCGGTTAGTGGCCGGTGGTCAGGCACCTTTCATCCGGTGTCAGATAAGGGTGGGTGGGTGTTGTAGTTTAGTTTATTGTCCCCTCACCGCTGCCGTGGAACGAGTTTTCTCCAGAGAGTCAAATCCCCCGTGTGCAATGATAATGGTTGCAGTATCATGTAGCGTATACGTTCATCCACATGCTGGTGGCCAATAATTCAATCGCAGAGATAGTTTAGACGCCAACAAACAAATAAATGGGAAAATGTACCTATTTGATTGTGGCACGTTTTTGCTTGTGTTGCTGCAATTGAAGAAGCAATTTTTCATACAGATTTTGTAACCACTCTTAAATCCTTCACGCGAAAATGGGCTTTCGAGAAATTAAATCAATAAACACAAAATCGGATAAAAAATTTATGGTACTCCTCCTTCAAATGGATGAACGAACGATGACTTGCAAGCGACGCTCGAGCGATACACGTTCCCATCTCCCTCTGCCTCATCTTTCACCTGTCCACCAGCAGGACCTGTCTCTCGGTATCACCCAGGTGTCCGGCCGTCCCCGGTGGGGTCGCTGTGATTGCAATAAAGATTTATACTTCCAGCACGTTTTCCGTTTTGCAGCTCGTGACGCCCGGCAACATTACGAGCGCAACGCTCGATGACAACCGCCGTGGCCCGGGGATCGTAAAGTGTTGATTTAATTTTACCTTGAGTTTTCTTCCGCGTCTTTCTTTGTTTTGCCCTTTTATTAATTTTTGCATTCTCTCACCTTGCACGCCAAACACTCTCCTGTGTTCCCTGAGGGACGGTGAATGGTAAGTGTGTGGCGGGACACTGTCTGGGGACAGATTTTCATTTGATAGAAATACTATCTACAAGCGCTTGATCCTTGCCGACTCTTTCCCATTGCTGCCCATTGCTTTGATTTTTATGTTTCCCATTTCTCTTCCACAAAGAAACCACCGTGCACTTGTTATTCCAGAGGGTGTACGTGTGTCGGTAGCGTGTTGACTCTGCGCCCCCATCCCAAACACTTGGAAGTACGTTACCGAGTTGTATGACCACCTTTCGGCGGTACTGGTACTTTGCGTTACTTCTCTCACGATTCGATAAATTGTCTCTCGATGCTTTAATTAAATCAGCCGTTCCCATTCCCGCCCTTGGGTTGCATGTTTCTGTGTACTGCAGCTTTTCAATTTTCAATACGATGGTTGTTATTGCCGCACGGCTGAAACGATAGATGATGCATTGAAAAAGAAGCGCTTGATACAGAGCATATAAAAGCAACAAACCTGCAAATACTGAAGAATTGTTGTTGTTGTCCGTTCAGCTGGTATGAGTCCCAAAATTGCGATAAACCTGTCCATTTCACTCCGGTCAAACCTTCCCAGCACAAGGCAGCACGTAGTGCAATTCGAACTACGCTACTCTGTCTCATTTTGAATTGCTTAGTAGGCGTCGCTGGTATCCGCGCACACACAAACACACACACTAGCCACGGGAGTCATCGCAGTAAACGTTTGTTGTATTTCCACCCCTCACCAAGGGCCATTGCTAGTTTAACCCTCTCCCCACTCCACTTCCCTTTTACACGCTGCTGAGGTTGTCACAAATTGGGTTGACATCCAAAGTGTTTCCGGGATGTACTATACATACACTCCGCACATTCTACCCGCCTAACGACGATGGAGATGGTTGTAAATATAAATATTAATTAAAACGGGATGGCACTGCGTGTGCGGTTGTTTTGAATGTAAATTACATTTTCATACAGATTATGATGCTGATGGCGGTTTGCGGTGCGAAGCCCGGAGGGGAGCATGTGGGGCAGCAAACACACGGCGAGCACTTCCCGGCTAAGGATAAACGTCGCACTGTTACAGGATCATGTACGGGTATTGTTGTACACCACCAGTGTCGATGAGAGTACGTGCGGGTGGGTGGAAGAGTCTATGGCCACTTGGAACACGACTTAACTCAACAGTCGAGTGTGCGACCTGTGGGGTGCAGTACCAGTACGCAAAAGGCTAGCGCCTAATGGCGTTATGGTTTTGCCCAGAGTCGCCTTACAGCGACTTTCGTACTGAAGATGTGCGTGTGTGTGTGTGTGTATGTGTGTGTGGCAATGTTTTATTAACGCTGTTTGTCTGCACAAATGCTACGAAATACAGTGCATAAGCGATTAGCGTTTTGTACTTCAATTGATTTTTCCAAGCTGCTGTTTTAAATGTATTGTGC
>AXCO02009507.1:0-12070 GCA_000473525.2 Anopheles melas
TCTAAAAATGATTTCCATCTTTTATGCTTTGCATTATTATTTTTTTAGGAAAGCGTACATTTTAGTGAGAAGTGATCAGTGAAAATTTTAAGCTTTGCTCCATAGATTCTCCATAGATTACACTAACCTACATTATTACATTACACTAACCTCGAACAATACGCGCACGCATAAACATTTGTATCTGTAGAATTTTGTACATGTTGTACATTCCATATTTAATCTTCTTAACGCCCCATACCACTCAATCATGACAAATACAATTAACATAATCCTATGATATGCAATATTGTACTGCGAGAAGATTCGCTATCAAAATCTAGTTGGCATTAATTTCTTTAAACTTTGGCCTTCTACCATGGTAAGTTCTGAAGTTGAATTTCTTGGCCAATCTCGATGTTTCGTAATAAAAAATACAGAACTTGCGAAACTTTTTAGAGGAGACCCATCGTCATCGCCAAATTTCTAAAACTTAATCAAACATTTTGCCATTACTTTAGATGAGTCAGCAAAAAATAAAAAAAGTAAAAACATAAAATAAAAGTTTTATGTTGAAATTGATTTAAATGTTTTAGCCTTTCAAGATTTTGAAAAACTCTTCATCCTTACCACAGATGCATCAAACAAAGCACTAGGAGCAGTTAAACAACGAACCTCCAATGAAGAACGTCCAATTACATGCTTTTCTCGAACTCTTTCAAGAACTGACGAAAATTACGCCAGCAATGTAAAGAGATGCTAGCAGTTGTATGGGCATTACGAACCTTGCGAAAGTGTAATAAACTATTATGCATAGCCCATAAACAAATAAACATTTTGTATAATAGTAAGAATGGATTTAAGAATATCGAAACGTTTTTAAACTAGGACCATTTAGCGTTTTAAGTTCAGTATGTAAAAAGTTCCGTTATAATACTAGAATCACAAGAGAAATAAAAAGTGTTCAGTTCAACTACAATAAAACCGTATGTCTTACGAAATTTATTCTTTCCTTCGTTGTTTGTATGTATTGTTACGAGAATGATTGAGAAAATGGTAATATTTCCGGAAGAATCTGTAAGTGCATACTCATTACATTTTGTGTAGAATAAATATAAATATAAGAATGATAAAAAGTAAACAACAATAAGGCTGTGAAGACTTTTATTTGGCATCAACAAAATAGTTTCAATGCTTTTCGCCATTCTTATTAGCTGGTAGTAGTTGTTGTTGACATTGATAGTTCCTGGAATAAAGAACTTAAATTATGATGTAAGTGTGATACACAACATAATTCTATTGAAGAAAAAACTGCCACTCTGGTTTGTATAGCTTCTCTGAATCGCCACCCAGCTTTATCACAATCGTAATACGCAAGAAAAATAAAAGCATTGATACATTCAATTACGATCAAGTGTCTTCCGTTTTTGGTGGTCGAATGATTGAATTGCGCTTAATGGACTCAACCAACCATTTTATACCCTCGTCAACACCTTCCCTAAAAAAAATCAGGTAAAGAGCAACAGCACGTGTAAAAAACAGTGGTGAATCTAACGTGGTTAAAAAAACTAAAGTATAGCAATTACCCGGTAAGCGCTGATACAGGCATCACGAGACAGTCTCGGCGTCCGATGAGATGACCGGACTCCTGGAAGACGGGTTTTATTTCCCGCACACCCATGCAATCTGGCAGATCCTGTTTATTAGCTAGCACTAGCAAGGGAATGCCCGATAAATACTCATTGCTGATCATACGATCGAACACTTCCTTTGATTCATTCATGCGAACACGATCATTCGAATCGACGACGTAGATAACGGCATGCGATTCCGAGTAATATTTATCCCACAGTGACTGAAGCTCTTGCTGGCCACCCAAATCCCAAAAGCTCATCCGTATGCCAGCAATGTCGATCTGGCCAATGTTTAAACCCACGGTTGTCGTAATTTTGCTCGGGTTCATTCCTCGGTAGTTCTTGCTAAACTTCGTCTTTGCCGCCTCCAGGTAGGTCTAGTTCAAAGAGAAATGATAATGAATGTTTTGAAAATATTGGTGTACACATCAACTTTCACAGTAAGTGCTTACCGTTTTTCCAGCGTTGTCCAGTCCCAGTATTAATATGCAATACTCATCCTTCTGTGTGAGATACTTATAAAAACCACTCAACAATGTGTACATTTTCCAAAATGTGGATTTATTGAGAAAAAGTTTGAATCAAAATGTCTAAGGGATCGTTTGCAATTATTCTGTGCCGATTGCCGTCGTGTTGTTTTGTTTTGGTGTGTGACAACAGCCGTCAAGTGTGCTGTCATTGCGATCACCACACTGGTTGATTATCGGAAAAAATGGTTGACAACTTAATTCCGCAAATACAGGTATTCCCCGAAATATTCCATACTGGATATAGCCCTACGCGATTTCGCTATACAGGCGGTCCCCGAAATACACGAACCGAAAACCGAAAACGGCCGCAAAATACCGTGTATCTCAAATTTCCGTGTAAGTTGAATCTTGTGATTTCCAGCACGTTTTTCATATTTTTTCAAAATAATTCTACTAGTAACAGGGGAACAACGAATAGAAACAGGGGAGTGCGCTCCATGCATTATACAATATTGCTCGCAAAATACGGCGATGTGACCAGCTTAACATTTTCATCGCCAAAACTAAGCGACTTCTATAAAAACGTGTAATAATAAAAAAAAAGGCAAAACACTCACTCAAAAGTTACGACCTAGCCGGCTGCGGTTGAAGTTGCAAATCATTATTAATTGAAAAAATATTGACAGGATTTTTAAATTCTCTTTTACTTTGTTATGTTACGTTCATGTTATCTTCATCTATACGACCAACATACTCGGTTATCCCATGCATTTTGTTTGTTAGCACAAAGATTAGTGTGATTTACCTTAGTGAAAAATGGGAATTTTAAAAGTATCTTTTACTGTTTTTGTATATTTTATCATAATCATCCATGAAGGATATATTTACTTCTTCTTTTTGGCACAACAACCGGTGTCGGTCAAGCAGCGGCAGATCTAACGGCAGGCGGACTAGGCGGGCGCCTGGGGCCCCGTAGATTGGTAATCTATAGTACAGTGGAGCGCCGTTTATCCGGGCTTCTCGGGACTTGGCTTCGCCCGGATAAGCGAATAACACGGATAATGAGTCAAATGATATATTTTATCACCAATTCCTGGTTATTTTTTGAATTTTTTTCTTATTTTTTGATAAAAATAACCAAGTTTTTATTAACTTCATGTTTTTCGAAAGAGAATTTTTAAAATTTGCCATGAATTATAGTGTTTTTTGTTATGACAATGTGCTCTTATAACCGCTTTTTCAAATATCCTCCTCATAACCCAATGTCACTTTTGTATTGAACTTTCATTTCTCTACAGCACGGATAAACGGAAAGCCGGATAAAAGATACCCGGATAAACGGCGCTCCACTGTATGTATAAAACTGGACAGTGTACTAGCTACGAGGTTCCTGCGAAGGACGTTGGGGTCCCGAGGCTGGCGAATCCTGATACCCCTCGCACGCTTAGTGTATGCGACAGTGCGCGTGACACACTGTCGTCCTCTTGGACGTTGACCGGTGGCAGCGCAACTGCCACGGCAAGTCCAGGGGTCGGTACGGCTGCCCACAACATTACCATAGCAGGATAGTCAGTCCTACGTATGGCGGCACGTTCGATTCGGGGCTTGTACCCATGACGGGCATGTTGTTAAGTCGTACGAAATGCAAATGAAGTGGAATTAGCGGGTTTCGACTTAATCAAAGTTATTCTAGTTTTGGCGATATTTTGCCGAATAAACTTGCGGGTATTTCCGAATTATGCTGATACAATGGCCGCCCCCTAAAGTCGGACACCTCATATTTTCACCTTTTATCTGATTTTGCGGCACCCTGGACAGTTCTCTAGACCACTTATCGGAAATCTTTCTTCACAAGTCCTTGAGGACACTCTTTAACTATACACGTGCAAAAAACCAGACAAACTATATCTTTTAAAATTTCGGAACAATATTCATAAATGTGATAAAAGGTATGAAATTTATGAAGTCCACTGAAATTCGTACAGTCTTCATTTCGTAGCAAAATGAACACGTAATTTGCCAATATTAACTTATATGAAGCTAAAATAATTTGATATCCGTTATTATTGCTCCATCGACTATTTTGGGTGGCCAGATATGTTATACATAACCTATGCCAAGCGCTCTATGGTCTTAATCAGCCCAATACCGTGGTTGGAAGGCTCTAACAAAAGTAGCATAGTAATTTTGAAGAGAGTTATTGTTTTGCATAATTTTAGAGTTGCTTAAACTTTTAGAAGTATCAGAAATGAAGGAGTAATGGAAATGCACTGCCTTACCTGCCATTCACGACCTAATTGCCTCAATGCCGTTGTTCATTATTTAGATTACTGATTCGAATTGGTTGAACATTCGTGCACGCAGATGGTCACCTGAACTAGTCGATGGACCTTTAATAACTGATATCAAAAAGTTTAAGAACCATATTGGTCAATATTGGCATGCTGCTCGGTCATTTTGTTATTAAATGAACTGAATTAAATGAAAACTGTCTGACTTTCAGTGGACCGCATAAATTTCATACCTGTCTTATTTTTTCCAATCAAGGCATGATTAGTACTAACAGTGTACATATTTAGTTACAGTGAAGTTAATTAAAATATATTAATAGGATTAAGTTAGCTACACTTCCTCGCTTCCCCATCGTTTAAGTCATTTGATTACAGGCATATTATGCGGACCATACTCGTACGACTCACGACATGCCCATCATGGGTTCAAGCCCCAAATGAACCATGCCGCCATACGTAGGACTGACTATTCTGCTATTGGGGGTAATCCGAAAGTCATTGAAAGCCAACCCCACAAGTGGTTGGCCTTGACTTAGTTTGCGTAGTGCTTAATCCGCCCCTGATACGGACAGAGGATAACCGCGTAACCGGAAAATCCGTTACGTAGTCCTGAAACCGTGCCGATGTTCATGGAAGGACGTGCTTGAGTTTTTGGGTCGCTCGCCAGAGATGGATGGGTAAGATAACGGCTAGACCACGAGAGCCTGGAAAAAGATATTCGTGCTTTTGAACCTGGAAAAATACGATGCACAAGCTCGTCAACACAGACCTATAATTAAGGAGCAAAGTTGTATCATTAACAATACGGAACATCCATTCCTTGTAAATAAAAAGTTGACTCCTTGTAAAATAGTAGTTGATTCCTTATAAATAAAATAAAATAAAAGAAATAAATTAATCATATTTGTGTCGATACATACGTCCGATTTTGTTACTACATACGACATAAAAGAAACAATTACGTGTTACAAATCCTACAAAATATTTTTTTTTATTTCATAAGCTTGAAGTAGCTATTTTCATGTTAAAAATATGCTTTCGTTTTCATGGTAAAAGAATTAATGAATTCCTAATAGTATCTTACGCACATTAAAATCAGGTCAGGCCCGAAATGGTAAAATTAAAACGGTACTGGTGGATACCTACTCTACCCGCAAGTAGCTAAAACTACCACAACTTCACGTGGATTGTGTGCATTTGTCTTTAGTTCATCTTATGGCATGATTTAAAAACCATCCTTATTTTTAGATAATACATTCAAAAATTAATGAATTTGTGAATTTGAGTATTGGTAGAGTAAGTAAAGAGATTGTACGACAGTATGTAAACATTCCGCATTGCATTTTTAGTACAACATGATCGCGCCTTGGGTTTTATCATCAGTTGGAGGACTTAGGAACTTTTTCCTTTCCCGTTGTTCCAGACGCGTTGCGACAATCAGTAAAATTAAATTAACCACTACCAACACAATGCCCGCGGGAATAAAGTAGAAACTGGATCCCAGTACTACCAGCCCGGTACTGTACCAGCTATTATTACGATCTTCTGCAAGCAGAACGTTGTGGGTGAGGTAGTTGTAGAACTGTACCAGCCAGCAAACAAATGCAATTGTCTGGGAGAAACCGGTGAATATGTTGCTTACTAGCAGCACCACCATAGTGCCAGTTTTCTTTGATGCCGATGCCGACTTAAGTACAGATGCGATGGCAGTGATCACACCACCCAGAATGCCGAAACCTGTGCCAAGTGCAGCGCCTAACCAAAGCCAATAACTCATAACGTCTGGTTCGTTGCGGATCATTGCCGGAACTGGAAAGTGAAAAAATATGCTTATTATATCAATACTTGTGTTTGATAAGCAGCAAAGCTGAAAAGACTCCTCTTTACTTACCATCGATTTTATGGTCCCTTAAACCAAACCCAACGTTCAGCCGCCGATGACCAGAAAACAGTCCAAAATTGACCTGCCCGTTTGATTCATTATAATTTCTCCGCTTTGCATTTCCTTGTATCCAATTGTTGGTCGTGAGGCTGGCCACTAATAATCCAACGATCAGGCAGCTGGTGAAAAAAGTCACAAACACAATGCTGCGTGTTTTGAGGCTCATGGTTTCAAGATTGATGTTCGTTTAGCACTTTTCAAACGATATTTTTCTTCACACGTCGTCACTTGTCTTTACAAGCAGCAAAATGAGCGCAGAACATATACACTGTGCTTTAATAAAATAAAGATAAAGAAATTGATATAACTTACTTAGAAAAAAAGGTTAAAATATTAAGATACGCGTATATCAAGTAAAAGCTACAATGGTGCAAGATGCTCAAAGAAGCACGTCCCAACACAGGCATTGTTTTTTATTTAAACTTTGTCACTTATACCCTATTATGCGTATCTTTGCACGATGGATGTAAAATATTTTAAAAAGTTCAATCTAGTATCCTTCGCATAAGGTTATGTTTAAATCTCTACATAAGAGAAGAGTTCATTAGCATATATCAAATGGGTTTAAAGCGTACTATTGACAACATTTTATACACGCAAGATAAAAATACAAGGCAGTGGCTACGATCATTCAACGTTGGAAAGTATGAATAAGTAAAACGCCCTGTCGTCAATCTTTTCTTCTTATTTCGTATGCATCACAAAGACGTCCGGCAAGAAAAATGATGACATGTTTCGAGACTTATTCGATGGTATTGTAGAGGCCACCATGGATAACTTTTGCTGCATGATCGATACAGTTGGGATAAAAGGCTAAGTAAAAAGGCATTAACAAGCAGCATAACAACACTTTAAACAACACTAAACACTTACACATTTAGACTGGCGCTCACGGTTGGAAAGCTTCTTTGGGTATGGTTGGCAGTAACGAAGGAGCTACAACATTTCTAAAACAATAAACTACTGCCAAAAACGTAACACCATTGCGCTGTTGTTCTTTCGGTTCCACTAATATTGCTTAATGGTATTGGCAACTGCAGTCCTTTTGGTGTTCAAATATTTGTGATTATACATATTATGGTGGCAGTGCTTGGATCTGTTAATAGCACATTTATGAGAATTTCTATCATTCGATCGATAGTTTCACTTTTTACCCCGCTGCTAACACACACTCTTCCTTGAATGAAGACCCTACCTCAGCAAACTGTCGCACGATCGTTGCTCGCACAGTGTTATTTTAGTGGACAACGCAATATTGCTACAGATTTGTGTGCGTGTGTTTTTTTTGTGGAAAATATTCACTAAGGCTAGTTTTAGAAAAAAAAAGTATTTTTCGTGTTTGATTAATTCAGTCGTTTGGTAATTCTAATGTTTTATTTTATTTTCTTATTATTTCAATCCTGTACCAAATGGATTCGGCCGCTATGCTAAAACGTCATCGCACTGTCAGTGATTTCACTGTCAACTGTCAGTATTGAATTTTCAACTGGCAACAAACGGATGGTGGGTTGTTTTCTTATTACGGCGAATTGTTTTCCGGAGAAGCTAGCGCGGTCTAATTGATTAGCCTAACTCCTAGCTGTATCTACAAACATAGTATATTTCCTTTGCCGGACACATTGCAGTGCGAAACAAAGCCAGGATATGACGGAAAAGGCGGATTTCAAGATACCCAACGTAGATCCGAAGGTTTTAACCAAGCTGCGGAAGTCTGGTCTACCTGCGTCTGTTTCAAAGACGGACATCGCTGTACCGACAGGAACCGAACCAAACATTGCCGAGCAGTTTGAGCAGAATAATGTCGAGATTCCTCCGATACCTTATAAGGAACCGTCCTGGTCCCGCAAATGTGACCCATCTCAGGAATACAGCTTCGAGGTGGAGAAAAACGGGGTCATTGTTGACAAGATAAAACAACTGCAAAGCAAACCGTTCTGGCTGTTTGGTCGTTTGCCCAACTGCGATATCAATATGGCACATCCGACGATCTCACGCTATCACGCTATATTCCAGTACCGTGCACCACTTGCACAGGAACGGGATGAAGAGGCTTCGACCCATCGCGCACATACAACCAACGAACCGGGATGGTATCTGTACGATCTTAACAGTACGCATGGTACGTTTTTAAACAAACAACAGATACCGCCTCGCACGTACGTTCTTGTCCGCGTCGGCTACATGATAAAGCTGGGCTCGAGCTCGCGGACTTACATCTTTCAAGGACCCTCCGACGATGGCGAGCTCGGTCTAACAATCACGGAAATGCGCGAACACATTAAGAAGCGAAAGGAAATGTGCAAAGAGATAAACGAGATCACCCGAAAGGAGCAGGAACGCATTGAAAAGTTGCAACAGGAACAGCAGGGGATTACATGGGGTATGGCGGAAGATGCGGACGAAGAGACGGACCTTACCGAGAATCCGTACGCTACATCCAACAACGAGGAACTGTTTCTGGACGATCCGAAGAAAACTTTGCGCGGATACTTCGAGCGCGAGGGCCACGAGCTGGAGTACAAAGTCGAAGAACTGTCGTCGGGCACGTACTGTTGCAAGGTGGAGCTGCCGATCGATGATGCCGACGGGCGTCCCATCGTAGCCGAAGCGACAAATAAAGGCAAGAAAAAGGAGGTAGTCGTGCAGTGTGCATTGGAAGCATGCCGTATACTAGATCGGCAGGGATTGCTGCGTCAAGCTAACCATGGTAAGTGTGGTTTTAAATCCATAAGCTTGATTATATCGCCGACTCTCAGCCGTACTAACACTTGCATCCTTTAATACCAGAACCGCGACGACGATTCCAAAAACAATCGGATTCAGACGATGATGACGATTTTCTTGACCGGACGGGCGCAGTCGAAAAACGACGGCAGCGTAAAGAAGCTGCCAAAAATCCACAAACGCACACGTACGCAGACTTGGTAAGTGTATCTTTGAATTAATTAAAATATTGTTCGCCAAAATGCCTAATCGATTCCATCACAAACGGCACTCCCCTTTTTTCAGATTCACAAAGAGGCACAAATCCTCGAACGTTTGGAGACGAATGAATCGAAGATACAAAACGCGCGGCTCATCAAACAGGAAACGCATCTGCCAGAGAATGCCGATGATGTGGACAAATTTTTGGATAATCTGACTAAAGATAAAGTAATAGACAAGTTCGAGGTTCGGCGTTTGCGCATGGAGCAAGTGCAGCTGAATGAAGAGCTTGCCCAAGTAAAGAAACTCATACAAATAACCAAACCTGTCGATATCGATAAGATTGGATTGGTCAAACAGGGAACGTCGGGTGACAAACGTCCAATGTTGCCACTGTATGGTAAGCGCAATAAGCTTCGAAACACTTTTGGCATCCGTGAATCTAGCATAAAAGCGGAGAAAGATGATGATGCGGATGCAGCGGAATGTTCCACTTCCATAACAAAGGAAACAAAATCGATTCAAAAGACAGCTCCAAATAGTGAAGACAATTCCTCCGGAAGCAAGTCCGTTTGGCGGGGAGAAGCGCCAGGTGGACCAAGCAACTATAGAAATGAACGGAAACGGTCATCTTTGGTAGCGCAAGCTGACGATGCAAGCAAAGCAGATCCTATAACCGACAGCACTTCTGCCGGCGAGAGCAGTAGTAGCAATAAGAAGAAACGACCTAGACAACGGAACCGAGATGGTAAATTTCGCGAAAACGTCGATTTTGACGATGCTGTCGAACTAGCGAGCGATGATAAAAATGTCGAGTGGGTGCCACCGTCGGGCCAGACTGGTGATGGCAGAACTTCGCTGAATGAAAAGTTTGGATACTAGTATGAATGTTTCCATACTGAAGGATAATTCGTGTAAATGCGTGTTAGTTGCTTATGTGCTCAAGTGACAGTCAATAAAAAAGTACAATGAATTTAGAAGCACAAAGTAAGAGTTTGAAAAGACTCATTCCTTTCTTAAGGCTAAGTTGCAAAAACTTGTTTTTATTTAAATTTTTACATTTGATCCAGATGAGTAAAAATATCCAGATTATTTCATATATCCATGTAGCCTTTCACCCGCGCTGCGATTTGACATTTCATAACTGGCTGGTGGTTTGTTTTGTTATGAATGTTGTTCTTTTCTTTGCTTCATTTTCATACGCAAACCACATTGAGTAGAAGAGATCAATGTCGAGAATCACAAAGAAGTGAGTTTATTCCGGAACAAAAACCAACTCTCCTACCGCCTACTGATGGTACTATTTAGAGCTTTTCTTCGATATTATTGAGTAATAATTTTAGACATCATTATCAATATTAATCCACAGACTACGTACATCGTCTCAGGGTGGTGAGCGTGTGCGTACAATTATTTTTAGCACCATATGAATCTGTGATGTAGCCTCGTTCGGACACCCTGAAATCCTGTCCCGTTACAAAAAAAAAACAGCAAGTAAGTTACTGTTTCCCTTTCCTGCAATGTGTCCGATAGCTCTTGACACGAGTTGGCGTAACCTTGACATACTTCTGCTTGTTTTCCAGCTACTGTACGATTGAAGTTGAGCCGCAGGCATGACACTACCACCTCCTCAACCTGTAATAAGCGAACCGTACAAAGTGGTTCCGATCCACAAGCATCGTGAGCTGATGGACCAGTGTATAGCACTAATAAATTCGGAATGGCCACGATCATACACCGCCCGGCTGTGGAGTTTGGAATCATCGAAGGAAACACTACCGACCAGCTTCGTGCTGACGACGACGGACATAAAAGATGAAACCATCGTGCTAGCTCATGCCAAACTCTCTCCCATTCCTGCGGATCAGGAGGCTGTGTTTGTGGAAAGCGTAGTCGTTACCCGGGAGCGCCGTGGCCAAGGAATTGGCAGACTGTTGATGCAAGAAGTGGAAAAGCATTGCTTCCACAAGCTGCATCTTAAGAAAATTTACCTTTCCACGATTGACCAGCAGGCATTTTACGCGAAACTTGGATACAAACTATGCAGTGCAATTAACATTTTCGGGTCACGTCCCACGCTTAACAAGAGCACCAAGAAAATATGGATGTTCAAGAGTGCGGATAGTTAGAGCTACTTAAAGACGGGTACTAGGAACACAGTTGTATTTATTCTCGTATGTTGATAAGTGCTTAGCCTGCAGTAAGTCTGGTATTGTACTACTGGGCCTTTGTATAGATTAAAGATGCTATTTATTTAGATAAAATTCAACAGTATAGAAACCATTTCACTCCGTGAAACAGTCTCTCGTAGTTCGTAACGAACCGTATCATGTTTTGGCGGTTCGAAAGGTGTGATAAAAATAGGTACTCGAATAACTCCCATCATTACGGTGTGTACGGGGCTGTTTCACGAAGCTTATACCAACCGCACGGTAACATATGGTTTATTTTGCGATATGTTTTTTTAGGATTAATCATTGCTGAATTCATTTCTAAAGTTTAACGAAAGTAAAACCACATTACAGTTTCGTTTTGTTTTGGAGCAATAGATTCGACAGATTACCGCTTTGATGAAAGAAATGTGTATGTTTTCTGACGAGCCCTGCTCGCCGAGCTAGACAGGGTTGGCTGTTTATGTTTCACAATTAATGACAGTTCATAAATAATAGACGACACGAACACTTTGTTTTCTTGCTATCGTGCAAAGTGGGTATAGGGACTAGGTGGGCTTATAGGTTTGGCGGGAAGGCCATATTGGACGAACGAATGACAGGAGGGGATTCGATTGTGATACGCAAAGTGGGTATAGGGACTAGGTGGGCTTATAGG
>AXCO02009512.1:0-12169 GCA_000473525.2 Anopheles melas
AGACTCAGGACACAACTTACGTAATAATTTTATTTTCAAAATACATTTTCTATTCTTGTGCACCTGTTCTCCCCGATCGATTTATGTACCTTACATAGTCTATAAGCACTAATTTAAGTACATTCATGTAGGATCTTCAAGATCCCGATGGATTAATAAATAAACATATAAACATATAAACATATAAGGGATATGATCTAATTCTTTACCTATAAGATTCGTCGTATCTACCAATAGCTCACAGATCCTTCCAAATGTAACCATTAATATTATGTCAAAATCGTTCAAAATTCAGTGAAAACGTGTAACGGTTGAATAGGTGAAAAGTTGTGTCGAACATTGATTTCTTCTTAGTTTACTTAAGAGATTGTTTGAGGACGATTTAGAATGAGTCGATTTGTTGTTTAATGCATGACTGAGGACCAAATTCCTTATCTATTACTGCCTATCCCCAATCAAACGAGACACTCTCATGTAGCACTTTGTTGATCGGGTTTGACGCAAAGCTTGAAGCAAGTTCTTGATAGAAATTAATACACACGTAAATAACTTCGACTATAAGCACTGTATCATCGCACTCTGTCATCTTCGGTAAAGCCATTAAACCGTCGACTAAAAATATTTACCCAGACAATCGTAAGGAATTCTTCGCCCTTAAGTGTCACGGTTACCCCGGAGAGTGGGTGCAAGCAGTTCTATTTTATGCATTCCCCCACTCGATAGGAAAAGCCCCTACAGCCGCAACATGCTATATGAAGTGGAGTGGAGTGGCACACTTTACGCCGCCCGATACGCAGCTCGGAAGCAGAACTGTTCTGTGCCGGTTTGGCGCAAACGATGAATCCGTTATGCGTACTGGCAATTGCGATCGCGGTAGGTTAATGAACGAGCAATAAACATTGAATTTATCTCTCTCTCTCTCCCTCGATCCGGGGCGGTGTGTAATTAGCATTGCACTTGCCCATGCTCTTCCTACCATGATGTCTAAGCCCTTCGTCGCCTGCATCTAAAAGAGATGCGCGTACTGTACACGTGCCTTCCCGCGCGTCTCTTGAGTGCACTTGAGACCTTCGGGGACCTCCGGTGTTATAGATTATCGGAAATTCTCCACAAAGCGCTCAAGAAGTCGTGCACTGGGTTAAGCTGGGCTCGTTGTGAGTTTCTTCACGTTCTTCCCAATCCTCTTCCAGCGACACATTACTTATCGATTATCATCAACTCAGCTCAGCCGGCAAGGCCGTTAAACCTTGTGCGCGCGCGTTTTGGCCCGCATCGCCAAAAGGGGTATAAAAAGCCCACTCCAGCAGGAACCACCCGATACAGTTCGTGCAAGCAAGCGGTCGATTGAACATGGTGCGATTAAACAGTGCAGCCGGCTCCCGGTGGTGGGCCCCAGCGATGGCCATCCTGGCGCTGGCCTTCAGTGTCGAAGCGGCCGAGGTCGCACGGTACGATAACTACCGGCTGTACCGGGTGACGCCCCACAGCGAGGCGCAGCTACGGTCGGTGGCCGCCATGGAGCAGGCGAGCGATAGCTTAATTTTCCTCGAGACCGCCCGCAAGCTGGGCGATCGGTTCGACATCGTCGTCGCGCCGCACAAGCTGGCCGACTTTACCGAAACGCTCGAATCGGACTACATCCCGCACGAGCTGATCGAGCAGAACGTGCAGCGGGCGTTCGATGAGGAGCGCGTCCGGCTAACGAACAAGCGCGCCAAGGGACCGTTCGATTGGAACGACTATCACACGCTGGAGGAGATCCACGCCTGGCTCGACCAGCTGGCCAGTGAGCATCCGAAGGAGGTGGAGCTGCTCGACGCAGGACGTTCGCATCAGAATCGCACCATGAAGGGTGTGAAGCTTTCGTATGGTCCCGGTCGCCCGGGTGTGTTCTTGGAGGGCGGTATTCACGCGCGTGAATGGATCTCGCCCGCCACCGTGACGTACATTCTGAACCAGCTCCTCACCAGTGAGGATGCGAAGGTGCGTGCACTGGCCGAAAAGTTTGACTGGTACGTGTTCCCGAACGCAAACCCGGACGGGTACGCGTACACCTTCCAGGTGAACCGGCTGTGGCGCAAAACGCGCAAGGCGTACGGTCCGTTCTGTTACGGGGCCGATCCGAACCGCAACTGGGACTTCCACTGGGCCGAGCAGGGCACGAGCAATAACGCCTGCTCGGACACGTACCATGGATCGGAAGCGTTCTCGGAGGTTGAGACCCGTTCGCTGGCTGCGTTTGTGGAGAAGCTGCGCGGTAAGCTCGGTGCGTACATTGCGTTCCATTCGTACTCGCAGCTGCTGCTGTTCCCGTACGGTCACACCGGGGAGCATTCGCCGAACCATCAGGATTTGAACGAGATTGCCGAGGCGACGGTAAAGTCACTGGCGAAGCGGTACGGTACGCAGTACAAGTACGGCAATGTGTACGATGCGATCTATCCGGCGAGCGGATCGAGCGTTGACTGGAGCTATGGGGCGCAGGATGTGAAGATTGCGTACACGTACGAGCTGCGTCCGGACGGGAACGCCTGGAATGGGTTCGTGCTGCCACCGAACGAGATTGTGCCGACGGGCGAGGAGACGCTGGATTCGCTCATTACGCTGCTGGAGGAATCGTCCGCCCGGGGTTATTACGATGAGAAGCATTGAAGTCTCTCCAAACGGGGGCGGGTTGGTGGCTTAGCGCTGCTTTTAGTGTGTGATCGATGAATCTAAGGTGAATAAACCGAACAAAAAACTGTAAGAGTGCGTCGTGTGTGTGTGCAATTGCTTTATTAATCTCTCAACTGGTGATACAAAAACACGTTCTCTACGTACACAATTTGTGCTTTTTTGGGGGCGTTTTTGTTCAACTACGATGCCACCTCAAGACCATCTAATGATCCCCTTGAACATCTCCCAATGGTTCCTGCATTCCGACAACTTCAGCGCTCTTCAAAGTTTCCTTCTCCGGCTTCGATTCCTCATCCTCCAGCTCATCATGCTTAAAATCCCCAGCCTCTTTCAATGCTGGGTCTTCCTCCTCATTTAGTTCCTCCAACTCCTCCACCGGATCCTCAACCGTTTCCTTCAAATCCCAGGCCGTTGCGCGTCTACTTGTGGATGCCCGCAGTACATGCCCTCCGTCCAGTTCGACCAACTCCAACTCCGTTGCACTCGACTCTCCCCCTGTGGTGGTGGCAATGCTTGCCTTACGGCTCAACATCAGATACTCATCGAACAGATGGTTCGAGAGACGCCGCTCGTACCGGTGGTAAGCATTTTCAAGCCGGCGCACGTGTGCCTCCGAATCGGTATCGTCCGTATCGGTGCCCTGACATTCAATGAACCGCTTGAAGCGCTGTACGATCGGGTGAGCATCGAGATTGAGATTGCGCCGAAAGTCCTCCAGATCGGTGCTCCAGTACTCATCGATGGCGTCGTGAACGAGCTTCGTCTCGAGCTCCTCCTCCTGCAGCTCACGGGCCGCCTCAGACAGGGCGGTAAATATTTGATCCTCCGTCAGCTTATCGATCTCGTACTGAATGTCGATGAACTTGCGGTACACCGGATCGGAACCGAACTCTTCGGGAATAGGTTTGCATGTGGTTGGATCTTTCGGATCGCTCGGACCAACTTCGGCTTGAGCATCCACGTGTTGGTTCAATTCACCCAAATCTACAGCAGAATCGTCTGAGGACAGCTGATCAACAGGATCAATGGTAGCATCGGACGCCTTGACGTTTGCTTCAACTAAATCCGGCACCTGTTCTTTCGTCATATTCTCAACAATTTGTTCTGCAATGCTAACAGACTCCAATTCCTGGATAACCTTTAAGACAGCTCCTTCCTTTTCCTGATGTACCACCACCTCATCTCCAATGTTCTGTATCATATCGTCAACCTTCCGAAGTTTCTCGCTAATCTGCCCATAGTCCTCCATAATGTTTGCCAGCTGATCGTGAATGCTATCAATGTGCGCATTGTACTTCTCCTTCTGTGCCGTCACTCGGTCGATCAGATTCTGCAGCTTTTCCTGATCCTGCCGGAACACCTCTAGACGATACTCGTTAAAGTTGTGCTGCTTGCCTCCGATCGATATCATCTGCTGCTCGATGTTCATATCAACCTCAGCGTGACCCTTCATCAAGCGCTCCAGTACCGCCTCCTTTGCAAGGCTACGGTCGTTCGCTTCGAAGCGCTCCTGTCGTGCCTGCTCAATCTTTGCACCGTTCGAGTTTTGCTCCATCGCCTTCAGCACACCCTCGTATACGAGCGGTTCGGTACGCTGAGACTTGGCCGTCTGGGGACGCACAATCTTATGGCGATTCTTCAGCACACACTTTGGATCGCGCAAGTCAACCGAATGGAAGAATCGTTTGTACTCGTCAATAAACTCCGTGATCGTGTTCTGACGATCGAGCTTACTGTCGAGGATGCTTCCAGCTTCATCCTCCGTTTCACTGCTGCTGCTGCTGTCGCTCAGGGATACTTCCGGGCGCATGGAACTTGCTAGCTTGCGATGTTTCTTAGGTACAATTTTATCAAACATGTCCTCACTGTCGGAGGTGTCAGAGCGGGAGGAGCAGGCGCGGCTGCTGTTCCTCACGCAGCTGTCGCAATCGGTTACGAGTGTTGGGTCGGAGTTGGAATCGGACCAGGTGATGTAGTCCACGGAGTTGGTAGAAGCTTTACGCTCTTCAGCCAGCTTCTGGGCTTGTTGTGTATCGCCCTCTGTAGAAATGATCGAATCTACCGAAGCGGTTGATGCTTTACGATCAGAATGTTGTACGGCAGAGCCATCAGGATCTGCTGTGAATTCTTCAGTGGTACTACACGTTGGTTGCATCGTGATGGAAATCTCTTTCGATTGGATGACGACATTCAGCGTATCATCCTGCTCGGCTGAGGCGATACGGGCCTCAGTTTTTCTATTAATTTCAGGAAGCTTCGTGGCTTCCACAGTAGGTTTAGCTACAAGATCTTTGTTAACATCTTCACGATTTGTATCTTCTTTTCCTTCGGTTGCGATCTTTTCTTGTTGTACATTTTCAGTTTTGTGGCTCTCTTCAGTAAGTTCATTCTTGTCAACAGAATCATGTGCTTTCAAGTCATTCTTCTGAGCAGATACATTCATATAACTCTCATCAACTTCAGTACCTTGCTCCGGAGATTCTGGACCATCTTTGGCTTCTTCTACGACTTGCTGTGAAGCTTCATCTTTCCTTTCCTTCATATCTGCGTACTCTTCTGTAGTAATCTCTTCGATGAGTGGTTTGCTGATACTTTCGCTCAAGTGTTGATCAGTATTTACTCTTCCAAAGCACTGCTCAAGAGTTTCACATAGCTGTCTGGGTTGATCAGCTGCGGGAGTAGCAGCGGGCTTAAGTGCACTTGTGTGTTGGTTAAATAGGGCTTCCATCTCCTTCCACGCAACGTCGTTCGATTGGTACTCTAGCTCTTCGAACTCTCCTTTACTGGCAGCAGAACCTTCCTTTTCTTCCTCCTCCTCGTCGCTGCTCGTCTTAAGCTGCAAATAGTGATTGCATCTTAAAATGGGTCAAGTATGGAAGATTGCATTCTGGTTCTCACCAATTCCGGTTCGCCGTCTCCTCGGTGGCGCAAGCGAAGAGTTGCTGGAGAAAATTGAACGAAGGATTAGCTTTTTGTCTTAAATGATATACAGCAGACAAAAATCATTACCATTGATACTGCGTCGCATTTTGCGTTGTTCCTCCTTCTTCCAGCGTTGGTGTTCCTTACGCTCTTCTTCGTAACCGCCTCGTTTCCTTTTTTCCAAGAAGTACAATACAAAAATGTAAATTTCGATAGCTCATATATTGAAATTCATTCTTACCATGCCTTAGCACATGCCCGATCTTTATCAAACACTGGTCTCGAATCCAAATAGGTCAGAGATTTCTGAAAAAAAAAACAATACGATTCAACAAATCTCATTATAGATTCATTTTAGAGCAATTGTCCTCAAAAACGAATTCTTACACATTCCAAAATGAGCGTTTTGCGATAGGATGGAATATCGTTGACCACGGGATTCCCTACCAACGTCAGTACGCGCAATCCTTTCATATCCGCAAGAACCTTTCAAAGCAAATGAGTTGAAGTTGATGTCCGAATAATTTTAAAAGAAATAGAGAATACCTTCACAATCGCAATGTCCTCAATCCGGTTGTGAGAAATGTCCAAAACCGACACGAAATCACATTTCCGCAACTCCGCCAGGCTTTCGATCGATTTCAGATAGTTGTGCGAAATGTTGAGCGTGTTCAGAACGGGCAGAATGTCTGTTGAAAGAAATAAACTTCAATTTCATTATCGTTTCCTTTTTGGCAGGCGGTTTTAAAATGACGGAGAAAAGCGTTCCCTTGTTCCCTTTCTTCCTTACCGCTTCCACAGTTTTCTATCTTGGCAATGTGATTATGGGAAAGGTTCAGCGTGTCCAACTGTTTGCAGTGTTGCAAGTTTTCGATTTTCTAAACAAATGCCCCCAAAAGGCAAAAAAACCAAGTGTGAGAAACAGGGGATGGAATCAGATGTCAGTCAAGCAAAGAAATCGATAAGGGTACAGGTCTGCCATCATAGGAATGGGAAGCACGTGCATATGGTACTGACCTTGATAAGGTTGTTGTGCAGATACAGACAACGCAGTTGTGACTGGTGATCCAGCCCGGAAATGTTGGAAATGGCGTTGCACTCCAGCCAAAGACATTTTAATCCTACGTACTCGTCCAGCCCATCGATGGCGTTGTATCCTGAGAAAATGGAATGTGAGAGAGCAACAACATTTAGAACATCTTGTGGAGGAAGTGGAAGTGTCGGGAAGTGTCCCTCACCTGAGTAGTGCAAATATAGGACATCGTTAAGGTGTGGCGTTAGGTAGAGCTTGTTTTTGCGACACGATGCTTGAATCGTTTTCTTCGTCATTCTGTGCCATTTTGCGGGAGGAAATTAAAACACAATTAGCGTTATGCAAATTCTTACCCATCAGGAAAGCGACTCACTTTTTAGGCCCAAACTCTTCTTCGCACTGTTCGCGCACCATCTTGGGGCAGAGAAAGAAAAACTGAACTGCGTGCTCTATCCGCTGGAGGAAAACTGGAAACTACCAAAAACTTTGCCCCTCGGGTGGAAAATAACAAGGATGACGCCGAGTAGCAACGGTTGCTATGTAACGTGCATAGATTTCAAACGATTGCCACAGTATATGTAGGGTTTGAAACGTAATGAAGTGTGGCGTGTGAAATATTTCATGCGCCGTGAAAGAGTTCGTTATTTTGCAGGGTTGGTGGCCTTAAAATGACAGTTAAAATGATTAAAAAAATCGTGTTAATCTAAAAACTATGAATGTATTTCTAGTTTGAAATATAAGAGAAGTACAAGACAAAACAACAGAAGTGTAAAACAATAAGCAAAATTTACAAACTTGCTACTTGCATAGAAATATTCAATTCACTTTTACCACATGTACTCCAGTTGATAGCAAGGGCAGCATCTCTACAAACATATTTGCAAACTTGTTTGTCACTTTTATCATACATCCCACGCCAAAAAGCGGTGCAAATGTTTATCATTTGCAAAGGCGCCGTCGCCGCGGTAAGCCGCCTCACTCAATCAGCCTTCAAACAATTTAACTGCTCGCGGTGAAAACGTGACTGACAGCACACAACACACAGCCCCCTTCCCGGAGGCTCCCCAAAAGAGTTCAACTATCAGCCGATGGGCGTGCAGATTCATATGCATGATGCGCTAATGATGCAAATGAATTGTGATGCCAGCGTTAAAATGATACTACTAATATGACACTTTGTAAATGAGTATATAGGTTTAAAAATACCCCCTTCGTTTGCTCGTTCGACATGTCGGTTGGAACTTGCAGTCGGCCATTGCAGTCTAACAATGATAATAAAGGCAGGCAAATGATGATGTTGTTACAACAGGTGCCAAATGGTGGCAGGCGGGGAGAGGTTGTAATTTATTATTTAACACGCCGCTATTTTGTAACCTGTTGTGGTGATTGTGTTGTTTGGGCAATAGTTCAAGTTGACACGATTTTCACAATAATTAAATTGAAAGAGAATAAGTTATTTGCGGTACGACTGATGCTGGAAATTCAATAATATGCTGTATTTTGCTTTTAAGCTGTCATAAAGTGTCTGCGTTTGAGATCGTAACGAAACCAAATTAGCTTACACTCAATCGAACGGTACATACCGGGACGATGTGTTGCCATTTTCGCGTTCAAATGATATGTTATATAATTAAAAATGGCACACGTGTGCCAATAATAACACAGCCACAAATGTATGACTATCGCGTGACGTACCTAACGCCCCGTGACGTACCATCCGCCATGACGTAGCAGGGTCGCTACCAACTGTTCAAGGGGGTTGTTTTTCTGCTTCTTTTGCTCCCGGACGGTGTACCGACGCCAACCTCGTAGACTCTCGTCCTTGAAATGCTCGATGTTTAATGTGATGTATAAAATTCACCGCTAATTACCACCGTCCGCTAATTGTTCCCAATCGTCTGGGAAGCAATGTCGGATTCTTCCTCTGATTCCTGATTCTCGCCGAAGGTGATAAAAGTGACACTCTTGGTGCGAGGCGTACGATGTCCACCATCGGTGGACGCACAACGCAAGCCTGGTGCGTGATCGATTATTTGACGTACCGAGAGCGTCGGATTGGATCGAGTTTGCTTATACACACACACACCGGCACGGGTAATCTTATTTAGATCGTTATCCGAAATCACCGAAATGTAGATTTTGGACATGCTTTTCCTTCTTTCCATTTTTTTCGCCACTTTTTGTCGTACATCTAATTCGTGCATAATGTCGCTCATTCGAATCGTTCCAGCAGACGCGATCAACAAAAAAAAAACGTGCTAAATATTCAAATTCGAATTCGGAGTCGCACACCGAGGTGCAATTTCCGTGTCGTCATCGGAGTATACGCGTATGTGTGTGTGTGTGTGTGTGTGTGTTTGTATGTCTGCTAATTGATGAAGCATGTGCGTTGGAGTACGTGGTTTATTTATCGCTGATGATCACGATCCTCCACACACCGCCCTGTGACGTAGATGTGCTCGGGAGGCGCTTTGCGTGCTCAGTTGTGCGAGCCGTGGTCATAGCCGTTGCTAACGTCGGCGACCGTACAGGTGAAGCTAGACGGGTTTTACGATGGGTTGGGAGAGTGTAGAAGCGCCAATGGAGGGGGAATCTTATGTGCTCAATAATGACAGTACGCTATAACACTAGCTGGAAAGCAAATATTGGAGAAAGCAGCGCATTGCAATTGATAAACGGGAGGCAAACAGAATGATAAGAAAAATTACACACGTTGTAATTCAAATAGTTTGTTGTGGAGACGAGTGTGTTTTATGACTGAGTACACCATTTAAATAAGATGCTTTTACAACACCTTTAAGCGGGTCATTTATTTGCTTTTCACTTTCATAATCTACACACCTGTGGTGAGTTCAGTGTGTTATTTTGATGTCGAAATCGTCAAAATTATTTTTTAAAACTTTCCTATTAATTGAAAATTGAAAATTAAGTTTGATTGTTTTAGGTTAACTCCCAGTTTATATACGATTAGCAATAAAACTAAATGTCACGAAATATCCAAAACATTTAGCAAACCCTGTAAAATTCAAAGCCTTTTATATCCACTCTGGTTTAGCAGCAATCTAAAAATAGAAAGCTCTAATCAAAAAGAGTCCTAATTAAACACTATCTAGTCAAGGTTGTGCCTGTTGCTAATCAGGTTTGCACCCAATTGTCGTGCTTTGTTAATTGTTGCCAGTTACTGTCTGCTCTTCACCATTCTTCTTTCCATTCTCCTTTCCATTGTCAACACCCTGCGCGCACCCTCACAGACTCATCCTTATCCTGAGGGCAACCTTGATTGTTAGTTTTCTATTCAGGGGGATTTTGCTTTTGGGATTTTTTTTGTCCAAGTTGTAGCGCTTCATCCGATTTCCTGTTCACACCTTTCCTGAATACATTAACGTCGCTCGTTTTTTTTTCCACCTGAGAAGGCCCACCAAGCCTGAACACGGTCGCTTGGAATGACCTCGCCATGGATTTCCGGTCTTCGTTACGGGCTTCGAGCGATGGAAAACGAACTTATCGGGTTACGGGAGCTCGTTTTACGTTTTTTCTATCTTGCGCCATTGCACAAAGCACACACACACACACCGACAACCATCCTGTTAAGCTGTAACATCCTGAAAAAATGGGGAAAAAAGGAAGGCACGGCCTAGGATTACGTGAGTGTGTCTGTTCCGTGAGGGTCAGGTTGAATAAAATATGCTGCTCTGTGCAGCGGAGCAGAAGCAAACCGGAAGTGATGACGCTGTTCGTTTGGCGAGCGAGAAGAAAGGAACATACAAAAAAAAAAGAAACAGCTTGGAAGAGGAAATTAACACTCACCACCCTCGCTTCGAGATATGGCGGCCAGTGGAAATGATTACATAATTGGTGCATGATTGACAGACGCGGAGCGGAAACGAGACGGTGACGAGCATAGCGCGAAAGCTCCACCGCTGCCGGGGATGATGGCGCGTACGCAAATGTTCGACCACTACTAGATGTAGTGTCTGAATTACAGTAGCCATACAAGGGGAGAAAAAAAAACACACACACAGAGCAACCCGTGAAAATAATAGAATTCAGTTAAGCTAAGGCTCAAGGACAGGAACGAGCCTTCCTCGTTGATAAGGAATGGGTGCTAATCCGGCCAGAGCAAAAGCCCTTACCCCGTAGCAGCAGCAGCAGCAGAAGCATTTGCCTGCAGAGAAAACTAATGGCGTAACAGCTGAGGTATGACGTAATGGATTTTGACTGTTTCCTTCCCTTTCGCACACACGCTCACTCTCTAGCTCACACATTGCTTGAGGCAGGATGAGTAAAAAAAAAACAAAAATGGAGGTGTTCCTGCTGAGCTCCTCCACACGTCAGCACACACGGAGCGAGCATCCTTGTGAGTACCCGCAGCGTATCTGAGTGCCAATGGCTGCGAACGCGCGCGCAACGTGAACAGAGAAAGAGAGAGAGAGAGAAAGCACTCACCGAAACGCGATGGAGGCGCACGGTGTGTGCGTCAAGAAAATGGAAGCAACTGATGATTACACAATCACTGTACCCCATCGTACGACGCGGGGTGATGGTGAACGAGAAAATTAGAGCAAACCCTCTCTCTCTCTCTCTGTTTCTTCCTTCAACGAGAAGTATCCCTTCGTCCTCGGGCAGTAGTTTTTCCTGGAATATAATTGAGAGCATGAGTGTCTTTTTGGGGGGTTGAAAAGAGCGTGTGTGTGTGTGTGTGTGTGTGAGAGAGAGAGAGAGAGTGAGTTTGGGAAAATGAAGACCAAATCCAGAGAGGCGCTGTGCGGTGGTAGTACACCCAGTGTATGCGCGCTTTGCCCCCGGAAGCAATCCTTCGGTGCCGCGGTACGAGACCACTTGCATAGCGTATTCGGTTCTATGTGGTCATAGTAAGAGGTACGCCTTTTTTCCACAGCGCTCGTGGCTACTGCCTGTTTCCTATGTGTGGTGCAAAAATCACTAGCTCGGTGGTTGTAGTTTTACGGGGGGGGGGGGGGGGGGAGGAGGGGGTAAATTGGACAGTATCTGTGTATTTGTGTGTGTGTGTGTGTGTATGTGTAACAGTTAGAGTGTTGAAAGGTGTGATGTAACTGAAGCAATCACTAGAAAAGGAACATTCTTCTCACTCCCCTCCTCTATGAAAGGTGTTTTTCGAGGCCAAAGCACAGTGAGAGGGTGGGGGAAATTACTTTGTCCAGTGTCTGTAAGCTATGTTCCGGATTTTGTGGGGACTCGATCGCTATCTCTGCAGGCCAGAAACGGCAAGGACAATGTGCTAGAAGGGGGGAAACCTTGCGAAGGAAGGAAAAAACCTTCCCACAAGGAACCCGTTTTATCGATCCCATAAGTGTCATAATTCGTCCTGAAGAGGGCAGTAGGTGTGTGCGTGTATGATTGTGTGGATGCGCGCGTGTGTGTGTGTGTGTATGCGAGAGACTCGCTGAGTGAGTGTGAATCAGGAACAAGGACCCGCGCCGTCGTTTGCAAAACGACCATCCCGACTTGGGTGCACCAATTTAGTTTCGTCCCCAATTACAATGGCATTGATCCGTTATG
>AXCO02009515.1:0-12271 GCA_000473525.2 Anopheles melas
AAAAAATACTAAAAATAATTCCTATCAATAAACAAAGCACTTGCACAGTAATTGTCAAAAGCATTTTTACTTCGATGGCATCTGTCAGCTTCTTCGACATGGCATTACCCGTCCTTCACACGCTTGTTCGGCATTGTTATTGTTTTTGCAAACGCTCAGTTAGTCCTTCGCGCTGTAAACAGCTTTTCTATTCGTGGTAAAATAAGAGCGGAAAGTGTGCATAAAACGTTACCGTTGGGACCGCAAAACAGCCCACTGCTTGGTGCAATCAGGATGTCGTCAATGCGGCCGGACGATCATCGTCGGAAGTGGGACCGGAAGGAGTACGAAAGGCTCGCGCACGAGCGCATTCTTGCCAAGGATAAGGGCAACGAGGACGATGGTAAGACGATGGCTTGCCGTGGCATCATATGCTTCCTCCCCTGGTTGCGATTTTTAACCTGTTGATTGGCGTTTTTTTTTTTAACCAGGAGAGCCCGTCACGAAGGAGCTGCTCAAGCAGCGCGAATACAAGGTCGACCTGGACAGCAAGCTGGGCAAGAGTATGGTCATCAACAAGAGCACACCGTCGTCCCAGTCCGGCGGGTACTACTGCAACGTGTGCGACTGTGTCGTGAAGGATTCGATCAACTTTCTCGACCACATCAATGGCAAGAAGCACCAGCGCAATCTCGGCATGTCGATGAAGGTGGAGCGCAGTTCGCTCGACCAGGTGAAGGAGCGGTTCAAGATTAACAAGAAGAAAACGGAAGAGAAGAAGAAGGACTACGAGCTGGAGTCGCGGGTACGGGAGGCCAAGGAGGAGGAGGACCGCTACCGGGAGTATAAGCGCGACAAGAGAAAAGAGCGCAAGCGAAAGCACGACGAGGACGAGACGGATCCGGACCTGGATGCGGGCAGCTCGGAGATGGCTGCCATCATGGGATTTGCCGGGTTCGGTGGATCGAAGAAGAACTGAACACGGGTTGGGATTTTCCCGTTTCTTTCCGCCCCACTCCCCCAATTTCCTTTTCCTCACCAGAGCAAGTGCTCACGAGGATCACTACTACACCAATGCCATGGACCTTTCCGGTGGCGTCGTGGAGGGGATATTCTTCTGGTTTCCGTCGCATGGTTTACTGAGCTCACCGATAACTAAACACTAAATACCATACAGGCGAAATGGACGTGCTTTACAGAAAAGGAGGGTTAGCAGCGTCTCTAATGCGTTTCTGCTGCTGCTGCTGCTGCTGGATCTGTTCAAACCCCCGTGGTACTAATAACTCGTATTTGACCTATTATTGTAACTGACGAAGGAATGTATATTAGAATAAACTTTATTTTAAAAACCAAATTGGGTGTGCTCTCTCACCCACAAGTCGTGTTTCGTTTCACATTATTCGGCTGGTGCGCAACTTTATTTGTAGTTCAATAGTTAAATAGCACAAATTGTAGCAAATATTTTGAGTAGAAATTCTCACACAATCCCTCGCTTTCTATTTGTCCTCTACTTTTCTGCTCTGCCTTGACGTTGTGGTACGCTCATTGTTACAAAGGACGGCGCCAAGAGAAAAACGGCCCTTACAAAACTTCTATTGTATATAAGAAAAAAAAACATTCAACAGGCGATATTTATATATATCGTTTGCAATAAGCACAACTTTGTAAATATAGATTCGCAACATCTTCAAATAGTTTCAAATGCCCCGGCGGCAGCGTTCATGTCTTGTGCATTTTTTTTCCAGTGCGCCACACTTAATATCGGAAGCACGCCGTACATCTTTCCAAAGAAGAACATATTATTATTATTGAGTAAATTGTTGCATTATTTGTTTTGTTTCGTTTCTTTGTTTTTAGTTATTTGTATTTGAGCGTTAGAATCGTGCATCAGTGATCGTGATAGTCAGTAGTGTAAATGCTTTGTTTCCATTCCATGCCGGATCGGCGATCGGGTTGTTTCCGTTTGACGAAATTATTACAACGACGGTTAAGATAGGAATTTAAGTAAATGGTTACGACGACCGAACGTGAGCAACTAACCGGATGTGCATGGCCGAAATAATTATACTATTTAAGTGGATGAGATTTATCTTTGGGGCGTTCAAAACTTCTCCTTTCCACCTGCGGGCGATTGTGAGGTGCAAGATTATTGAAAGACGTTCCATAATACAAATAGCCTTAATGGCCGGCACGCCAATGTAGATAAATATCGATGTAGCGGAAGATGTAAGTATGTAAAAGGGAAGCTTTACCCTTAACTTTTTAAATACACATTATAGTTAATATAAAAAAAAATATGAAAAACCTTACTCTCTACTTGCTTCCTGCACTTGCGCAAACCTTTGTCGCGGTGGCGTACTACTTTGTGATGCATGATCCTTAAGCCTTACTGTTTTCCATCTCCGCCTGCAGGAATTGGGCGGAAAATGGTTGCTTCGTGATCGGGGTAAGCTGCACCTCCTGCATCGGTGCCTCAACTGCGTCCTCTTCCGGCGCTTCGCCCAGCAGCCGTGCCAGATTGCTTTCCTTCCAGCGGCCGCTGTTGCCGTTGATGGTGCGATCCTCGCACACGCACAGGAACAGCGTGTCAACCACCATCTGAGAGGAGAGAATGAATGAGAGAATTAAGCGCTTATCTTCAAAATAAAATTGTCCCATTATCCCCATACCTCGTAAAGCGACAGTATAATGTGAGCGATGAAGAACGCAAACACGGTTATAATGATCACCGGCGCCATGTAGAAATGCAGATCGGGATTGTCGCGCAGCAGCAGGATGCTAATCAGCCCACAAATCGAGGCCACCGCCAGCTTGCCAAGGAATAGGACAAAATCACCAATACCATTGATGGTGGCGACCTGCAGTGCGTTCGTGACGAGTGCATTCCAAGCCTGGGAAATGGGAGTCGTAAAAGCAAATAAGAAGATCAATCAAAATGCCATTAATTGCCACCCTATGGTCGGCGTGCCGCACGTACAATCTTTGCCGCGGGACAGAAGTTAACACCCTCGATCGCGATCACGGTGTACGCGTTGTGGTTGAGGTAGCGGATGAACTTCTCCAGCAGCCAGAAGCTACAGATGCAGCACCGCAAACAGCAGCTAGCACATTCCGATCCTTCCTGCTGGTGGCGCTTCAATCTGCAAGCGAATAATGGGTGAAATGGAAATTCATTTTGAAATCCCTCTCTTTTTTGCAGTTGAATGTTTGGTTGTAGTTTTTACTCACTTCGCGTAGAGGTAGGTAAGGATGAGGCGGGGAATTTTGAAGATCGTAATAATGAGCGAACCCTTCGCAACGGACCCAAGATGGTACTTAACGAGCTTGGCAATCGCGAGCAGGACGGGCGAATCGGTGGGCTTGCGGAAGTACCAGAACGCGACGGCACCGGCAATGGCTAGCTGCTGGCAGGCGAAGATAAACTCACTCGTCCAGATCAGCCCAATGATGTAGATCCACAGCATGTGTCGCAGCACGTTCACGTCGTGATATTCCACCAATTTGAATGCTGTTTTGTGGGGGATAAAATGTACATTCAATAGCATCTAGAGCGACCACGTTTCCTTCCATTGCAGTTACTTACACTTGAAGCTGGTATCATTCTTCCCCGCCAGCTCCGGCTTCAGCTTCGGATCGTTCGCAATCGAAGCACTGTCCTCGAGCTGGGCCAACGGAAGCAACGGCTTCACGCCGGGATAGTTGGCGGTGGCCAAGCAAACGACCACCACCACCCAGAAGGCCAGAAAGACCGACAGTGCGAGGAAGGCGAGCAGCGGCGGTCCGGCCAGCCCCGGCAGCTGCAGCATACACTTGCCCGCCTCCTCGAACAGGGCCGCCAGTCCGGTCAGCTTCTCGCGCAGATAGTAGATGACCACGAGCAGTATGATCATGATGCAGGTGGCAGCGATCGCGAGCACGTAGATCGTGGCCTCGTTCCGTACGAGCTCCTCCAGGTAGGACAGCTGCTGGTCGGTGTCAAGCGTATGCTTGGCCTTGTAGTAGCTCCACCACAGCACACCCGTAATGCCGACGCTGACCACCACCACGATGATGCAGATCAGCCACGACACGATCGTCGCGAGCCAGTGCAGCAGCGCAATCATCACGATCGAGAACACCAGGCTCAGCGCGCAGATCAGCACGATCGTGGGCCACGCCTTGTACAGATCGCTAAACACCTGCTGCGTCGCCTCCCAGGAGTTGATCAGTGCGTACATCTTCTTCACCTGCTGCAGCGGCGCATTCACGCCGGTCGGGATGCAGCGGTGCAGTACCGGCGCCGACTGGTACACCGGGAACGGTGGGCACGGCCCATTGAAGTCAAAGTACTTGGACCCCTGGTTCGCTTCCTGCGTTTGCAGCATGCTCATGTTAAAGTCGTACCGGCAGAGCTTCGTCTTGCGGTCCTCGTAGTAGCGGTACAGTTCGGCCGCGTTCAGCAGCTCGCGCTGGGGACATTCCTTCACGCAGATCTTGAGCGTGTGGCGCAGCTCCTTGATGTCGAGGAAGAACAGGTACGGTTTGTCTTCCGTGTTCATGCCGGACAGGGGAAAGTTGGAGAACTTGTCGTTGCTGCGCACGCCGCACGTGTTGCCAAACGAATCGTACCCATTGATGATGCGTAGCGGATTGCCGTAGATGAAGGAAAACACTGCAATGACGATCTGGGTGAAGAGAGTGAAGGGAAAACATCAGTTTTATGTGTCAGCAGTGTGTGTCAGCATTCGAAGCGGTCGTAACACAGGTGGTGGTGGTTGGATCATTAAATTTGACCTTGAAGAGTGAGCGAGTGGAGTTTGTTTTCCCCCTTTTTATTTTGAAACAAGCGACACTCCTTCCGTGGGGAAGTTATTGTCAGGGTCAGGGTGCGATGGAAAAACCATATGTTGCATGTGGCAGATAATGGAAATTAAAACAAGAAGGGGACAACACCCCAACACGATTGCATGCCACGGCTTGCTTGGGGGAGCAATCGTGTCAATACACTGTAATTAACTGCACGCACGCGCTTCGATGCAAACTTCGGTTAATAATAGATACAAAGGATTCTTGCTGGCTTATAAAGGAGATGATACCCGGGACCCATTTTCCGATGGGTGCTAGATGCGCCCATTCCTCGCCTCCCCCTCCCCACACACACTTTTACGTACCAATGCAATCCAAAAGACAACGTACAGAACAAGCCAAAAGATGTCGGTGGGCGATCGCACCGTCACCGGCTGCACTTGCTGGTCGGGCTTGCTCTCGAAGCAACCCATATCGTGGCAGAATCACTCTCTTGCTGGGATATCGTCCGGACTGCGTCCAACTGCTGTTTCACTTCGCTGACAGGGGCGGGCGTTGGTGCTAATTGCTTCCTGCCCCGTTTCGTTCAAAACATTCCACCAAGATGACGCGATCCCGGCACCAAAGCTGTTGTTATTGCTGCTGTTGGCGTCGCTTCTTCACCGAGCAGCTGTCAAAGTCGTGCTTTGCGTTGTTTGCTCGAGTTTTTTTTTGTTGCACATCGTTCGTTGAGCTCGATGAAGAGAACGAACCACTGTGCAGCGATGTAGGGTTCGCTGTCTCCCTTCCGCTTGCAGGATAGAGCGGGTGAGTGTGCGTAACTGTCAAGCGCGGGATCGGCGAAATGTACACAAACAAAACCATTCGCATCCACGGCGCGCAATGTGAAGTGTCCTCACGGGTTGGCAGAGTGTTGACCGAATTTATCTATTGAGTTTGCAGTCTTGCAGGATACGTACGATTGCTGATGTTACCATGAGCACCACGAAACACGAAACACCGACAAGGCAAAAGAAGAAAAAGCCGCCTGCCAATGGTGAACCGGCAGCTCGCAGCGTAAAGAAGGTTTCGGCGGCGGAGCTGCAAAGTGCGTGTAACATGGTGGTCATCGATTTCAAACCGTTTAATCTTTGCAACCCACGTTCACAAACTTTCCTTGCAGAGTTAATGGCTACGCAGGGACAGCCAGGCAAGCCGGGCAAAGTGATTTGCGTAACCCAGGTACCTCACGGTGCAGTTTCAGGTCAGTACAATTGAAAGACACTTCAGGCTTGCCAGACTGGGCCAGACCTATCTCAACATCTTTGGGTCTTTTCTTCTCAGATACCAGCGCACCGAGGGTAGCGATAAAAGATGAGCCCAATTGGGAACGTAACCCACTATCGGAGGAAGAGGCGGGTATCGTTAGCTCTTTTTCCGATTCCACGGATGAAGACGACGATTTTTCCGAGCTGGTCGTAAACCCAAGCACGCCTATCAAAACGATGGAAGACTTTGAGGACATCATCGGTCGGTATTGTTGGTAGCGCTGGCAATGAACTGTATCCATATTAATGTACATTTGATGTGTTGCAGAGTACGGCGTTTGCAGAGGCGAGATCGACGATGACACACCGATCGTTACCACCAGGCGAGAGCTACGACAGATTATAAAAGGTTAGCATATTGGCCAGTCGAAGCTAAAAGGTGGACAGACACGGTAACACACGGTTGGCATTTGTATGCTCTATTTACAGACGCTTTTCAGGCCCACTTGCGTCCGATTAATACCCGGTTGGCCAGCATCGAGGGTTCGATCGGTTTGCTGTTGAATAGTGTCGCTGTTCCCAACGACGGCGAGATGGAGGACTATATACCGACGGCGAACTCGTTTGAATTTAAAACCATCGACAACAACGAGGATCTGGAGCTGTTGAACGAGCGTTTGGAAACGGATGAAGAGTACGCCAAGAAGCTGCTCCAGTGGCTGCAAGCGCGGCTATGCACGAATGAGAGCAAAAAACGCATGTCCAGAGCGCTGAGTGCTATGTTTACCCTGGAGTTTCTCTGTACCGTTACCTGGACCGGCAAGGGGAAGCAGGCCAAACTAGCGATGTCACGGTACAAAGCGGTGGTTCAACTGTTCAAAACAATAGGCACCACCCGCCACTGTACGATTGACGACCGAGCGGTGGCAGATTTTTTCATTGTTAAGCTACGCTACACAGGGTTAAATTTAAAACGACGAAAAGATAAAAAATAGCAGGAAGAGTTTGTTTTGCATTTGTAACATTAGGAGAGTAAAGTATCGTTTTACGCTAGACTAAGTGTATTGAACAGAGTGACCGATAAGTGTAAAAAGACACAGTACACATCTGTTCTGATCGGGAGTGTATGGGTTTACTTAACACAGGAAGGATAGACTAAGTGTATTGAACAGAGTGACCGATAAGTGTAAAAAGACACAGTACACATCTGTTCTGATCGGGAGTGTATGGGTTTACTTAACACAGGAAGGAGTTATCCCAACGCTCACAACAATATTCAACATTTTCATGAGTTACTAGCCTAAATAATTTGAGGATGTAAAGTTTAGGAGATTTACCCTTTCTTTCTTTCGAATATGTTTACCGTTTATTAGTTAGGTGCCTGCTAAACACTGCATTATGTATTACAAAACAAACATGACATTCAGATTCAGTAGGATGTTAAATGGAATGGGTCCTTTTTAGTCATTTGTGAGATCCATTCATAACTCTGGGGTCTGAACTCTACATGCTTCAATGTTAGTATCCTTTGTACGGTGATTATACACAATTCGCTAATGATAGTTGCGACACGGTTTGATGATTAAACTGTGCAATTCTCTGTTCAATTAAACTGATGATTTCATTCGAAATCGTACAACATCGTCTGACTAGCGATCTAGTTATTCATATATATTATATTATATATTATTATATATATTTGTGTAATTTAGAACAGTTATGAGATCGGCCCAATGAGGAAGGTCAACAGTTCAGCGATGGAATAATTCGTTGCCGGGGTTTCCAACTTCTCCCATCACCAATTCAATGTTACCAAAACACCCTCTCCCAAATGGTTCATAACTTTTAACAACCAAAATCATACAACCATCTTCATTCTGATCGTGCGCATTGAAAAGATTAACTTTAAAGACTGTTTTTTACCGCCCCATTTAAAGGCGAAAAGAAAACACAAATCCAAAACATCAACAAACAGCGCCATCTAGTGCAAACGTTGCGTACTGAAAGCAGACAGCTGTTGTCAAGGCGGTTTGCTACTTGGGGGAGGGGCAGCGATGAAGCCATATTCGTAGGCTATTCCAAACGAATCGGACCAGCCCGGCCGATCGTTCGCCGTTTTTTATGCATGCACTCTTGCGCCCGAGCTGTCAAACGCAGCCGATGGTGTAACTTTCTAGCGACACCCCGTCCGCTGCATCACTCTGTGCAATATTTACCATTCATTGTTCGTCCGTCGGTCAGCTATTGCGCCTCCCAACTAGGCAAGGTGATACGCTGCCGCTAGCACGGTGCACTCTACAACAACTACAACTGCGGGTCGGTGGGAATCAGTGGCAAAAGGGTTCGGTGGAGCCAAAGCAAAGGAACGAAGAAAAAAGTCACGACAAGAACGCCGAGTGGCTGCTCCGAGTGGCTGCTCACCGAGAGGGCGTGTGAAGCGTGGTAGTACGATGGTGTGGAAGCAATAGAAATTCGTTCGATGCGTACGGAAAGGGCAAAATCATCGCAAATGTCAAAGTGAGGCGAAAGCGTATCGCATTTTTTTTCTCCTCCCCGCACATCCCTGCACGACGTACACAGATTTGTCGAGTGAATTGTGGCAAACGCGAGGCAAACGGCACCGCAGATTAGATTAGAGCGAATCCGATTCCCCCCGCAGGGTGTGAAGGAAATTTTCTAGCGTTGTTTCTAAACCGTTCTGCCTGTCGTGTGTGTGTGTGTGTGTGTAGTGTGGTGCTTTGTAAGGAGGTGCCTGTTTGAGAAATTCTCTTTGTTTCTGTCCTTGCCTGCTGCTTGCACGTACGAAACGCAAGCAAACGAGTGTGTGACGAGGGAGGGCAGTCAGTGATGGTGGTGGTGGTGGCCACGACAGTGTGTGCAAGCGGGTGCCAGTAAATTAGTGGCAAACGAGAGGGGGAGTGTGTGTGTGTGTGTGTGAAAGGAGAGAGAGAGACAAAGAGAGAGTGAGAGAGCGGGGCAGGGATTGCACCAACACACCGAGCAGCGGCCGCAAGTGCAATTTTTTCTTCGTGTGTGCGCAACACTCAACGCTCGCGTACACAATCCGGAAGTTCGCGATGGATGGTGAATCGGAAAAACAGCCGCTCCTGAAGCAAGCGGCACAGCAACAGTCACAGGAATCAGGATCAGTGCAGCGTAAGTAGCAGCAGAGCCGGTGGGTTGGGTGAACGGGCTCGCGCACGCTTCCGGGTCCGGGAAATCGGGTTTGCGGTCGATCGGGCTCGGCGGGTTCTCTATCCGGGCGTGTTCCCCCAAAAACCGAGGGCCGTTCTTTTTTCTCGGGAATCTAGAACAAACGCTTCAATTATGAGTAATGGATCGTGGTGCGTGATGGCCCCTTATCAAATGTTAGTAAAATACTTGCGTGAAAACTTAATCTCTCTCCGTTGAATTTACCGTAGGCCGTTGTGGCTGCTAAAACGCCGAAAAAAGCGTTCTAGCGAGGAGCGGAGGATGGTTTGTCATTTCTATTACATTTTTTTCTCCCTCTACCCCCGACTGTGTTTTCTGTTCCCCTACATCTAGTGCGCTGCGGGTTATGCGATGAGTCAGCCCTCCGTCGTTTGTTGTCTCTTTCGGGCCAGCGCTGCAAGGTATACAGCTCTCTCGTTGCTGCTCCGTGTGTGTGCAGGAGGCAGAAGGCAGGAGGCAGAGGGCAAGGAGACCGCGCTAGGGCTTGACGAATGAAAATCACCGGTTAAATTAGCTTACAGAAGAAAACTTGTGGACTTGTTTTGTTGGATGGTTGTGGTGAACAAAAACATGAGTCAGGAAGGAGGAGGGGGGTCGAGTGTAGGCAGCGGTTTGTTTCTTTTGTTTTTATACACCAGAGCCTTCCGCTGCTGCTTATCAGCTGCTGGGTGGTGGTGGGAGAGAGCTCTGTGCCTACTGCGAACCGAAAACGATTGTGGCATTGCCGCGTCTCCCCGTGCCCCCATCACTGACCGAGTGCAGATAGCAGTAGGCCCCGGGGACGACGGACCTTCCAGCCGTTGACTGGTGGTGATGTGGTGAAACAGTCAACTCTGCCATGCAAACATTCACCGATCGACCCTCATCCTTTGCCTCCCCTTGGGAATGGACGTTATCGCCATCTCACGTACGATTACTTCATCCTCTAACATCATCGTATTAACAAAACATTTATTGCACCAATGACCTATGTCAATTTATCGGCGTGTCAGAATGTGTCAGAAACGAACCCTCAAGTTCCTTATGAGTAAAAAACTGAACGTTTTGTTGCTTGCCCCTATTTCGATTAGCACTATTTAACCATTTGCTTTCCATCTTTTCCGGTTTTCCATTTGCAGCGGTCGTGAATGCATCCCCGATCGGGCCGGACGAGGTACCGCCGTCGTATCAGCAGGAGCAACAGAATAGTATTATCGTGACGTGCCGCGTGTGCCAGGCACTGATCGACATCTCCTGGAAGAAGGAACAGCACGTCGTCAAGTGTCTGCAGTGCAACGAAGCGACGGTACGTAGAGGACCTTTGGGAGGGGAAGGGGCAGAGGAAGCTGGAATGCTGTGCAAGTAAGCGGTGCATGTCTGCCGCCGCCGCCGCCGCCGCCGCCTGACCGCAGCTGCTCAATTTACTTGCATGTGCAGTTTTTGCTTTTCTGTCCTGCTGCCCCACCACTGCACACTGCAAGATCTTTAGCCGCAGACCCAAACACCGAAACGCCTCTGTGTGTGAAGCCTTTTTTTTACTGGTCAAAACAGCACCACACACACCACCGGTCGGTCTGGACGATATTTGTTTTGTTTCACCCGGAATCCCAACTCCCCACACTGTGTGTTTGTGTGTCCCCTGTGTGGCTCCAGGCCGTGTGCTGCTTGCTGGCTGGCTTTGGTACAATGAAACATGATCCACTTAATCCACCCAGGCCCAGTGAGTTTGCTGGAAATGTTCCTGTTCCTTCGCTGGGTATATGATATACTAACACACGCACGCTGCTGCGCTGCAAGTATGTTTGATGATGGCGTTGAGGATGGAAAACGATATAGCTTTTGACGCTTGTGGACACGTTCTCGGGCGGCTTCACGGGACGGGTGTTTCTGTTTAATGTAGGCTTTCCTGTGGTTCCGTGGCACACCGAGAGGTGTGTGTGTGTGCATTTGGAAGGTGGTAAGGCAGCGAAACACCGGATTGAACATTTCGAGCTATGCACAGGCGCTAATCTTTGCTAGATGCATGTCTAAGAAAAACCTTAGAAGTTAAGTTGCTAAGCTTGAAATTGAGCCCAATTTTCAGTACCATAGTCAAGCAGGGGATACCCCATTACCACCCATCGGCCTCATCCATTTGGATTGCTACAATTTTCACCTTTCCCCCCCCCCCTCTATCTCTTCTTCTAGCCCATTCGAAATGCACCGGCCGGCAAGAAGTACGTACGATGCCCGTGCAACTGTCTGCTGATTTGCAAGAGCTCTTCCCAGCGGGTGGCCTGCCCGCGGCCCAACTGCAAACGCATCATCAATCTGGCCCCGAGCCCGGTCACGCCGCCGCTGCTCCCAATGCCCGGCATGTGCCGCGTTACCTGCGGCCACTGCCACGACACGTTCTTGGTACGGCCGCCGTCCAGCGATATTGTCCAGCGTTGCCCTTGCCACTTTTACTAACCGCTCTTACTTTCTCCCATTTTAAAACAGTTTGATACGCTGAAGAACAATCTGGCGAGATGCCCGCACTGTCGCAAGGTGTCGTCGGTCGGGGCCGACTTTTGCCGCAAGCGACGCAATCTACACTTCCTTGGTGGAATTATATTTTTGGCAATCGGTATCGGCGTTACATTCGCCACCTACACCTACGTGAGGGTAAGTTTCTCCGCCGGTCCATCCTTCCTTTCACACGTGCTCTTTCACACACTAACCGGCACACTTTCCCTCTCTCCACTGTGCACTTCTTTGCAGGATTACGGTGGCATATTTGTGGCGTACATCAGCCTTTATCTCATCTCCGTGCTGCTCTTCGCGAAGGCGCTCTACTACTGCTCGCTCAAGATTAGCAACATTGATGGGCCGTTTACAACGGTCACTTCTTAAAACAGACTACCGTAAAGTGCAACACATTCCTAACATGAGCAAGCAGCAAGCACCGGCGGCGGCGTCATTTGCAGCGCAGCCCGTGCGTGTGCGCGTGTGCGTTTCGCTATAGAGTCGATGGATGCGCATTAGCATTAGCACGGTGTGATAAAAGCGGTAGATAACAATACAAAACAGTGGTGTGTGTGTGTGTG
>AXCO02009516.1:0-12149 GCA_000473525.2 Anopheles melas
TATTTGTAACACACGAGCGGGATGGGTACTCATTAAAGTTGTTCCAAGTGAGCGTTAGTCAAACAAAACAAAAATGAAAAGGTTCCTCTTAATAGCAGCAAAACGATTCTTGTTTGTTAGAATGTACCACCAGCACTTAAGAAAAGCCACGTTATTAGGAGGAGCTTAAGAAGGCTACCATCCTTCCATTTCTATGGTACAACCCTCACAACAGACAGATCGTTTGTTTTGTACAAAGCGCTTATTGAAAGAGACATCTTTCTCCTTCCCAAAATCCAATTTGCTATCGTTTTGCTAAATCGAAAACGAGCCCAAAATAGATTGATCACTTCCTTCGCCCAGCTTGCTGTTGTTGTTGTTCGTCTAAAGCTTCATGTCAAACAAGAACGCAACCCTTTCCCCACCACGTGTGTGTGTGTTTGTGTTTGGAAGGATGTTACCCGGCCGAAATGCCGATGGGATGTCCGTGGTCTTTTCCCCTATTCTTCCGTCTTTTTGGCATCCAAACAATGATAAAAAGGGATTCAAATCGCATCGGCCAAAAATTCGCCACATCAATCCGCCAAAGCCCCCATTTGTCACGGTGCAAGGATTCGCCGGTTCGACGCCGGTTTGTGCGTTGTGCCCGCGCTCCAGTTATGATTGATATTTCGCTTCCGTTCCTTCTCTGTTCCGTTTATTTTTTGCGCTATTCGATCGCACAACACACTCCGTTTGGTGGTTTGCCTTCTTCCGGATGCTGATGTAACCCTTTTTATTGTGTGTGTGTGTGTTGCTGTTGCCAGTAATTTCCTGATCGGATGTTAAATCGGATCAAATGTGGCACATTGGCACATTGGGGTGTCGCTCACAAACAAAAAACAGCAGATTGAAACCTCGCAACGGTTCGTGTGTCTTCTCTCTGCATGCATCGCGTTTTTTGCAACACTTTCGCCCATTTAACGTCCTCCTTTTCTCTTCCGGCAACTTCTGCTTCCAACCCTCCATCATGCAAATCCCCCTTCTAATGCACTTAGCTATGTGTCATTGGCATTGTTTGGCGCGGCGCGTCGTGTTAAAATGCGTATGCAAATTTCGTGCCCGATCATCGTCGTCGTCCCGATCAGAAGTGACACACACACACACACACACGCTCAAGCCCAGATTGACATTCGTGTCAAATGGAACATATGTATGTTGGCAATTTGGCATGCGAAACGCTTCAACCCGAAACACAACAGATGGATAAGTGTCCTTTTTTGTGTTGGTTGGTTGACGACACCCCGTGCCCGGAGTTCTGTCGTCCAGAAGGGGTGTTTTTGCTTACAAAAATTAACAACAAACATTTGTTGTTCCGTTGTGATGGTATTAAAAATTCATAATCTGAATGGCGGGTTTTGTTTTTGCTTCCCTTGTCGTGTGTATCCGGTTCTGTTTCGATTGAAAAGATGCTTTACAAGGAAAGAAAGAAAACAATATTTAGACGGTATAGAATAGAGAAAGCATTTCTTTATAAAAAAAAAAGTAACTCCTGTAGGTCATACACGTTTGAACCATTCACCATTGTGATGACAATTTCTTTCCCAATGCGATTTTAATCTCCCAGAGCTGTCGCAGTAAAGTATAAAACCATTCCCTTTTGCGGACTCCAAATATGAGCCCCAAAAAGTAGTCGTTTGTTTTGTGTTTGTGTGTTGACAGCATTTTGGCGAAAGTGGCGCGAACTGGAAACACACGTGTTGTTTTGACTCATTTGCGCAACGCAAACGAGGTCGATACACGGGGTGCGTATCGTGCTAGAGTGTCTTCATCTGCATTGACATTGGCATTGACCATTGTGCACGAGTGGAAAGACTTTCTTTTTCTTTCCTCTACTCCTTTGCTGAAGATAGACCCCAGCCGGAATGGTATCGAGGTCTTGCGATCGAGGTCTTCGAATCGTGCGCTTAATTAGCGAAAAGCCACTATGGACCAGTGTGCTCTATGGTCTTTTATTAAAAAGATACTCATCTCGTGCAAGTATCCCTCTTTCTCCATCTTGAACATGAGAATGTTAACAGAGACAGAGGTAGAAGGAGAGAAAGATAGAAAGAGTAAGTGAGATGTGTCTAATACCACCCGCTCTCGAACTCGATTGATGTAACCCCAATATCCATAATGGCCTAAATGTAAAACTGATTTTGATGCCAAGAGTGATGGTGCTGGTCGGAGCACTTTAGAGCGCTTCTTACCATGCCGTGTGCGCCATTCGTACGCAAAGTTCGTTTTCTATTAAATTACGTTTCGAAACACAAAACCCCCGACGCCACAAATCAACGAAACGAAAGTTTCTTCGTGATCGTGTAAAGAAGATGTGCATTAGCACGGCGCTCAGGCGCTGGCCGAAAAATCCTTCGCCTTACGGGCGGAATGTTCGTTAGCGAGGCCGCAATCGTTACGTTTTCTTACATTTGAATGTGCGTTCACGTGCAGGAATTGGACGATCACGAATTTTAGTGCTCGTCTGGATTTATGTTTTTTTTAGATGGACGTACTAAGGCACTTTTCCCTCACTAAATGGTATAGTTATTTAACTGCGAAAGGGAAATGTGAAAATAATACGCATCATACCATAAAAAGCTACTCGTTTCTTTCACCATTTACTGTGCACAAAAAACTTTAACTAACAACATGTTGTTTTTCGTCTCTTTTCGTTGCAGGTATGTTTTCAAGCAATTCAGCTGTTAAAAGTGATGATGATTCAGAGCCCAACCGCAATCTGCCGCCCGTGGGGTCATTAGTTGGTTGTACTTGTACTGTAATTCACTTCATCATTAGGTCCGATTTATATTATGCACACATTTTGCTACTCTTTTGAAGAACACCCGCGAACTCCCAAGCCGAGTCAGCCGAAGAAGTCTCACTACAAATCCTCAATGTTTATGACATCATCAAGCAAAGACGTTGACCGGTTTTGACCTACAAACGCGGCGCTGGCGCGCGCCTTAGTCAGCTTTATTTAGAAGTGATTCGCTAGAACTCAAGCACCATCGAAATGGGCTGGCGAGGAGAAAAGGCATATTGTGGTCAATGAGTACTCGCGGAACGGTACTGTCATTCCCCGTGCCTTCCGGACAGGGGGCTAGTCTTCCGGAACACGCGCGTCTACCGTCTGTCGGTATTTGCGCCGCCCGTTGAAGCAGAAGGGCTTGTAAAAGAGAGAAGCACAAAAACAAACGCACGCACCGAGAATTTACATCGTCAGGGGAGGGACGCGGGCGGGCGGGCTGCGCTGATTATGTAGCAATTGAAGTGGAAGAACGGAACAAGCACCGTAAGACCTGGTGAGGGGTCCCTAGACTAGAATACTTGCGCACCTTAATCGATGGGAATGATTGAGACAAATTTGGGATGGTGCTGAGAGCTGGTGGGTAAAGAGAAATAGCAAATAATATTAGCTTGCCAAGAAGACCGCTATCGCAGACCGAACGTAAACAGAAAAGAGTGGCATGCGGATACGTGTTCGCAGTCGATTCGCATCGTCGTTTCGCATCATCCCATCCACCCAAACACACCTGTACGGCTGAAACCAATTCGCCCGAAGGCCGTTCCGTGGTGGTGGGTTTTCGCCACAGCATGGAGGAAAATCAAAACGCCCCAGCGCCGCCGCCGCCGCCGCCGCGCACTGCTCATTAGCGTTAGCGATGAGATTCTCGCGGCGCCGCGGCTCGTAAGCGCCTGATAGGCGGCAACACGCAGAGTCGATCGCTCGCGGGTATAACGTACAATTCAAACCACAACGGTGCGTCCGCGTGTACGCCTTCTAACCGTCAACTCTATTTTGCGCCAGGTAAGCTGGCATGGGACACACTGGCTACGGTTCACCGCGAGCGCGCGCGCACTGCTTACTCTGTCCGCTCTGTTGTGAGCGTTTGCCCCTGGGCGGTAGGCAATCGTAATGCACATCGCAGCCGAGCGTGAAAGGGTTTAGGTCAGGGATGAGCAAACGCGCTGTTTGATATGTACAGCGGTCATGGCATTCAAGTTTGCTTACAGAGTTTATTTACGAGAGCTTTACATGTTTTTTGAGGCATATTCAACTTATTTATATGAATACTTTAGTTTCTGTTTTAATATCTGCAACGCTTTTGTGCAATGTAGATAGTAAGATCTTTACAGTTTCGATGTATCTTTTTAGAATTGGGTCTTAAACATGTTGTTGTTGTTTGTTTATTTGCTTTTAAATAGACTTTAATCTGTAATGTTTAAAACAATCTTCATTGGATGAATGATGATTCTTATCTCAAGTTTTTGTATGCTACCTGCAGTGAGCTATCTCTTCAGCATCACAGTAATATGCAATTATAAACATAAACGTTGAGCATCCCTGTGGGAGAGAACCCTTAACCGGAAGGATACAATGATCCCTTTTTTCCTGAAACGAATTGAATCAATGCGTGAAGAAGAAAAAAAGAAATTAAACACCGTCAATAAAAATATGTTACATTTCACCTTTCCCCGACAAAACCCCTTTTTTGCGGGTCCCTCAGGGAGTCTGGGCTCGGCCGATCGGTCTTCCGCGTGCCATCCCGGCTATTGGATGTTCGGGTTTGGAAAGATACACACAGGGCACGGGCACGCCCCGAAGCAATCAGCACAAATGTTTGCTTTTTCTTGCACAAATGTTACCACACACACACCCGGTTCAAGTTCAAGAAGGTTGAGAAGCGTTTTGTTTGTTTGGTGTTTTGATAGATGTAGTGAAAGGATTGAAGGATTTTTTTTGTGTGTGTATTATATTCAAAGCAATGCAATGTATGCGCATCGATTTATCCTCACATTCAAAGGCAACCCTTTTCAATCGTCGGTGGGTTATTAACATATTTTTATTTTCGGTTTATGCTGTGTTGTCGGCGGTGAGCGCGAGTGTAAAAGTGTAACATACGGTATGGGTGGATCCTGCCTCACTCACTGCTGGGCACTTCCGCTGCGTGAAAGGATGTACGCATGGTTGCGTAGCGCCAAGGGAGAAGGGACGACTGAGTTACCGTGTGGACGCGTCTGGAAAAAGTATCTGTTACATATTTTGAATATTGCAACGCGCGCGCGTGATTTTGTCCAAGTCTTCTGCCCGGGCCAATATCTCACGTGTTTTTGGAGACGCCAAATTTACATGCCTTTGAAGAATGCCGTGTGTATCCATGGCGGCTGCGAGACACTCGTGCAGCACAAATCTCATTAGAAAATGGTTTATTTTAATGAAGCATAATATTTCGTCTGGGTAAAGTAGGTACAAAAATAGTACCTTACATTAATATTTCCATTCTTTTTTCTCTCTTTCTCTCTCTCTCTCTCTGTCGGCTACATTCTGTGGGAAATATTGTGCGCGAGCTGTTGAGTTTGATGAATTTGAAAGACTCTTTTGTGTGTCCTAGACAGGCCTGGCATATTTGCTGGTCGCGTTAGCGGAGCGGTGAAAAGCGTTTGCGAGCTTTAATGATAATGTGCTCAATATTTTCATAGCTCAGCCGCGGGAAATGAATGCTTCGCTGCCTAACGTAGCGTTATTAAATATTCAAGTACCTCTGTTGCAAATGGAAAAGTAATAAACATCGCCAACAACAAGGAGAGAACGTAAAAGGCATTACACACACAAAAAAAGTTACAAACAACCACTTGGTAATGACACCTTGGGGACTCATTTAACGGTTGTCTTGTAAAGCATAATATGTTTTTTTTTTGTGTGTGTTGCTTTCATTCCTCCCAGATTCACCGTGGCTTGCCTTATTTGCTTTTAGACTTGTGCTCAGCACCACCGCTGGAGGAAAAACTGTTTTTACAAATGGGCGAAAGCAAAAAAAAAAAAAAAATAACAGAAGGTCCTTAGACTAGTTTTATGATGACACGGTTGTTTTTTCTCGCTTTCCGCGACAGAACTCAAGATTTATGCCGGTTTCTGCCGCTGTGCGCTAACTAGCGAGAAAATGAGGTTCGTACGAGACCAGCAAAGAAGCAAAAAAAAGGTGCTACACACTAAACCACAGCCACAGCCAAGTCCTCCGCCGTGAGGGTCCCGTGAAGTGGATAATGGAGTGGCAACGAGAGATGAGAAGAAGGAGAAGGACAAAAAAAAGCCTCATGCAAGTAATACAAACTTTAATCGTCATTAAACGATTCAGCCAACTGAGTCGCTGTTGCGGTGTGTCTCCCTGGTTCGTCTACCCTCAAAGCGACGGGGAGGTTCCTTCCTTTAAGGGTTGTGTTCTACCCCGGCAGGCCAGAACGACGACGACGACGCCGACGTTCACTGCTTCTTGTCGTACAAATAGTTTCGGATCGGATGCTTGAGTTTTTATTCGCCTATCCCGACCGTACTTCCGTGTGCAAAAGGAGCGGCATACGTCACCGTGGTCCTTTTTTCTCGGGGCTGTTGCTTTTTTATTTACTCGGGTATTAAAGGACACAGCAAAAGTAGGACTAAAATGTCGTTCCGCGCTTGAGGGTGAGGTGTTCCTCGAGAAAACGGTTCCTCGTGTTAGCAGCAAGATCCTTTATCGCACACATTCGCCTTCGCCGTCGGGATGGCCGACGTACACGGCCCTTGGTGGTATACTTGGAGTGGCAAAAACCTGTGGCTCAAAAAAAAAATAGAGGTTTTGAAGGAAACGGTATGGAAATGAAGACAAGAATGACACCCAGACGGTCGACGGTGGAGAAGAATGAAATACACAGGATGATGCTGATGATGATGATGATGACGTTCACGTCGCAAACTGGGAACAACGGCGAACAGGAATCTCATCACACTTTGTGAATATGTACGGCCTATGGAACACACACACAGATGTATCTTGGGAACGCCGGAACCTTAAAAAAGCTGATGGAAAGGCTGGCACCTCCGGACGGAAACTTGTTAGCAATGAATGGATGCTAGTGGATGCAAAAAAGAAGGAAAAATGTTGAATGAAATTGGCGCACAACATCTTTATCTGAAACGTGTCGGGGTTTTGCTGAATGCGCACGAGGAGAAACACCAAAAAGGATACTTTCATTGCTGGTGGACTTTCGGGAGATGATCAAATTGAAAGATCTTTCCGAGTTTCTGTTGGATGAATTAAACGTTGTTTGAAATGATGTCGAAACTGTTTTTCGTCCAAGTTATCACGATAGATCTGTGAAGAATTCGTGAAGACTTGAATACCTGGACTTGTACCTGGAGCTTAGTGTCTCCACAAAGATCTTGGATTTTTTTTTTTCACTTGGATCTTACTCAAACTTAAAGAAAAGGTTTGGTTTCCACGAATTAGATGCTGTACAATGAAATGCTTGCACAACATAAAGTTACTGGACGACAGCTACTGTCTGAAGGGTGACTTTTCACTTTTTGCTACCAGAGAAACCCAGAGGTACCCAGAAAGCAGCAAAAGTGGTCCAAAAACTTGGTAGGAAACACGAGTTAAGCAAGAATGCGCTCCCACTCTAACTGGAAATGTCTCAATGGCATCAGAGCGCGGGCGAAAAGGGGGAAGGATACGCTTGACTTCAGCGCTGGCGACAGATATTCCGAGTGGAATGAAATGTGTACGATGAAAGGAAAGGATTCTCACTTTCCGTAGCGCACAATTTGTCTTCACGTTTCATGACGAAATTCTACCTCACACGAACCAACCTCATCCTCTTACGCCGCAGCATTTCGAAACGATGCGTGAAACGGTACGCATACATTTTCCGTTTTAAACTTTCCCATAATTCATCCGCTTGTTGTAGTGGGGGGAGAGTTTACTCTCACATCCACTGCCACGGTGGGACATAAATTTTGCTGTAGAAAGTGCATCGAGCGAACTCTTCTCGCATTACTTCTGCACCGAGCGGTACAGCGTCAAGGGTGTGGTGGCAAGCGCAGCACGAGAGCACTGTTGAACAACGGACGGGAAAACTGACTCAAGAAGTTGCAAGTTCTTCAAGTTTTCTTTGCCTCTTAGCTTCTAGAGACAAGGGAAAGCGATAACTTCTTGAGTGCTGCCGTCTTTCGACGAAGGCTCCCAGGGAAACCCAGACACAGACCCAGACGTGTGCAACAGGTCCCCGGGGAATGCATACGGAGGCATGCGCATTGTTTGCTACTGCCTGCAAGGAGGCACTCTTGCTCCGGTGAGCAGAAAGACTAAAGCCACGGCCAAGGTGTCTCCTGCTGGTTGGATTGTTTTTGTGTGCAACGTTTTGAACCCTGCCTGCGGGCGCTACTGCATTGTCCAGAATCTGGGGGTTTTTGCAAATCGAATTCGAATCGAATTCTCAAGGTGAATCCACCCCTGGCGCAAATACGGATCGGGAGATAAGCTTTTGATCCTAGCGGTGTGCTTTCTCCGCGGTAACCAGCATTGTTTTGATTTATCTTTCCGATGCTTTTCCGTTCTGGGAGAAGGAGTTTTAAGACACAGAAAGACACACACAAATAGAACTACTTTGCATCATTTCCAGGGGTCCTCGGAAATCGATGCTTCCCCGTTTTCGCAAACGCTAGCTCCGAAATATCCTGAGGAAGTTCAGCGGTTCTTGTTGTTGGTGGAAACCCCCCCCCGTTTCTAATAGCTTCCGTTTATCGTTCGAGAAATTCAATTTCCTGACAGCAACCATAGCAGTAGTTGCTTCGAACAATAAAGCCGGCATCATGTGCAGGGTCTGATTGTTTCGCCCGAATAAAGGTTAATTTGTAGATGTAGACCCGGTCGCGCTCTGTCTGGGCGCTAATCGACCCATAAATATCGTAGCTTAGAACAAGAGGAGTCAGCAACAGCACCGGCAACAGCAGCAGCAGAAGCAACCGAACAATGCTCATTCATTTGCTTTAACTAAATTAATTTTATAAATTACCGTATTACCCCTAGCCGCGTTGTGTGTCGGTGTGAGCTGTACCTTTTGATACATAGAATTTCCGATGCCCAACACATGTCTGGCGCACACACGTAATCGCCATTAACTCTCGGGGCCAAACCTTCCCGCGCAACCTTGCTCCACCTCTCTTGCTAGAATTTAGATTTGGCTGGCTAAAGAACCGAACTACATAAATCCTCTCTCGCCCACAGACACACACACACACACACACACATTGAAGGCTTGATTATTGCTCATTATACGCGGATAGGCGCGCGCGCGCAAGCATTTGCGTAAGCGCACGGCAATATTCAATCAACTGTTGCAAACTGACCATAAAACGGTTCCGGAATCGGAATCAAACAACAGAACGCACCTCTCTTACCCTTCCTCCCGTTGCGTTCCTTTGCGACCCTTTCCGTTCGATATTAACGCACACATGGGTGTTTGCTGTACGGTGATGGGCCGTGCAGGCTGTGTTTGCCTTCCTTTTGGGCGCTGATAACCTTTTGCGGTGTGTCTTCCACGTCCCGATGCCGGAAGGCACCGGGCATGGACGTCCGCTAGAATGCCGAGCATGAAATAGCAAAACAATAGTGCGCATTAATTGCTAGAAGAAAAAAAAAACAACCCCGGTGAAATATAGCGAAAAAGAGGAGACACGAGGAGGAAAAAAAAACACAAAACACGAGAGGGAAAACAATTGGATTACACCGGGATATGACGTTCTGTGCGGAAGGCCAGACACAGTAAATAGCAACCCACTAGACCTCCTGCACGTTTGGATCAACACGGTGTGGTGACCCCGTGGACCGGCGCGTGTGGTGGCCGAAGGGATAAGAAGCAGCTTTAGGGCATTGCGGACCCCAAACATATATGCGCTGGATGCTTGCTTGCCTCTCTCGTGGCTCGTTAGTAGACAAACCCTGGCCAAACGGTGGTCATGGTCACGGGCTGATTGGGATGCGCGAAGTGGCCAAGGGCACAAATGATGAGGGGGACCCTTTGGGATAAAACAAAACCAAAGAAGGAAGGGAAAAAAACACAAACGAATTGTGTCCCGTTATCGAACGTCAAACCACTGGCAGTGGCGGGACAAATTTGCGCACCGATCGTACCGTGTTTTGTCCCGTTTGCTGTGTCCACCTTCTTCGAGGGGGGGGGGGGGGAGAAGCAGCAGGGGCAAATTAAAAAGGGGGAAAAATCGTGACGCAACGGGCCCAAAAGCACGGGTCTCTAATCGTGTGGTGCGCTGTGCGAAGGGCAATGCGCTTGATTGTATTGGCAGTCACACGCAGTCGTAACACGCTTCATGAAGCTGATGAATAGTAATTTATTGATTATTGGTGTGTGTGCGCGCTCTCCCATGTGTGCGCCAATCGGTTTCGGGTCTCTGTTCGAGCGACTGTTTGGGCTAGAACTAGAATCGTTCGTTCCTAAGCACAAGCATTCTTTTTTTTTACCGTTCCATTCGCTGTTCTCCCATTGGCACAGTTCTGGAGGCAATTTTCAAAACGAAACGAGACATCCAGGGAAAAAAAAGGTAGCGTGTAATAATGGCATTATCTAAAACTGGCTAAGAGGAAGCAACTGTTGCCAATAAAACACACGACACCACACCGGGCGCTGCGCTGCAGTTTTCGGTGAAAGTGCCAGAGAAAGCAAACAAGCGCACTGTCAATGCGGAGAGGGTGATGCTGCTGCTGCTGCGGCTGTTTTTTCGCACTAAATCATTTTCCGCATTTTTATTTCTCGATCCGTTTCCGTTTTTTTTCGATGTGCAAAGGGGGTTTTACGATTGATGCTCTCGACCATAGGCAAACACCACAAAGCAAACATAAGGGAATTTGGCCGAAAACAACAAATGCCCCGTGGAAGGTTGTGCTTGTTTTTTTTTTGTTTTTTTTTTTTTTATTACGAGCACTTCTAGCGAAGCTTCGGTGCTTAAACGACACTGTGTACTTTTGTCGCATTTTATAGAGGTAGTTTTATATCGGGTTTTATGGACAACATATTACCTCAGCACCTCAGCAGCAGCAGCACGGGGGGATCCCGTTTATAAGCCTCAAAGTCAAGATGTTTGAGCAAATAATCGACCTACAGAATGGCTTATTTGGTGCTCGAGATAGTTGTTTGAGGAGGAGAGTGGTTTCCAATCCAATGTACCACTGTCGGACACGTGGATAAAGGTCCTAAATTAGCCACTCGAGTTTAGATGACACTTTTACCCTCCCGATGTGTCTGTTTTCACCTCATGAGTGTGTTAAAACTTTGACAAATCGAACGCGAAACCACGATCACGGCACGATCCGCACGACGGCCTGATCATTAAAAGTTATTAACGACATCCACGGCGCTGTTCGGAAGAGCTTTGAGTGTTCGGAACTTTCGTCCAATAGTTTCCAACTACGAATAGAAACCAGAGAGCGAGAGAGAGAGAGAACGTCTGTGATTAACTTTGCCTGCTCGAACTGTGGTTAGAACGATAGGGAGGTGAAATAACTTTGCCAGTGTCTTAAGACCTCTTCCCCGGGTGTTTCACGCTCCGGCCAATTGTGCGATGTATGTGTGCGTCTGTGGTTGGTAAGTTTCGTAACAAAATTTATCCGCACTTTTGTGGTTCTTTGGGCGAGAAACGCGAGAAGGCTCGGGCAGTTGCAGCAGTAGCAGCGGCAACAAAACTTATCTAAGAAACGTGAGCAATATCCTTCCTTCCGACACCGGCACAAACCTAATGGAGTAAGTACGTGATAAAGCTTTTATTATTTACTTCCTAGCCCGAGAGCCCCCGTAATGAAGTGGTGTGGCATGGCGCGGGCACGCGTCAACGTTTAATGATAGGGTTTGAAGCTTAATTAATTAAATGAAACCACATGAACCTGACGACACGTGGGAGTGTTTTGATTAGCCGAAAGGATCAGTTGGATGGATTGGAATAGAATTTAGCGCTACTGTTTTGTAGAGAGCATTTCTATGTTTTGTTATGCATATAAATGTTGATTTTTGCCCAACTCTAAAACGGAAGCGATTTATTCTACCGGAAGAGTGTGAATAAACGGATTATGCGCGATCGAAAAAGTCCTACCGCAGGGAATGCCTAAAACGCCTCACCAAACAACGCTGACCACGAACGAAAACCAACAGGGTGGCAATTTCCATATCTGCCACAATAGGTCTCCCAGCCAGTTGGTGATGTAAGAGTTTTCTTTTTGCGCTGTGTTTTTTCGCGCAGCTCTAAACAGCCGGGTCCAAAAAGGGCGGCTGGAGTGGACGGAAAATATGGTCAAGCAAACATACGAAACCGCGAACAGCCGCGC
>AXCO02009517.1:0-12120 GCA_000473525.2 Anopheles melas
GAGTTTGCAAAACTGATGCAACTGTGTATGTGTACCGGATGACTATTTAGTATTGTTTATTTGCTCCTCTACACCCTTCCCTCCCCCCATCCCCCCTTAAATCCTTTTCCTCTTCTCACAAAAAAAAACACACACACACACACATAACAAATAAAATAAGTAAAATGCTTACAGTAAAGCAGGAGGAAAAGCATGTAAAGAATAAGTAATAGTTAAGCAGCACATTTAGAACTAGACGGCAGGGTGGATGGACGATCGGACGGTAGATGAGAGAAAAGAGATAAATATTAACATTAACAAAAAAAAACTAGCGAGTAAGAAATTAAAGAAAACACAACCACATACACACATAAGTTAATGAAACACAGAAATGGGATAGGAAACGAAACAAACATTCAAGCTAAACATAACAAAGAAGAAACAGATAACCAGATACAAAAAAAAGAGAGATAGAGTAAGCCAACAAGGACACACGAGTAAAAAAGATGCAAACACAAAAATACACTATACAAACCACATAATGCATACATACATACATACACAAACTCAAACCCCCGAGATTTAAGAATAACGAAAGGATACAACAAGAAAAGGAGAAGCAGAAAGTAAAAACAACAACGGAAAAAAGAAGAAGAAAACAAACAAACAAAAAACACAAACACACACACAAGAACGAAAGAAGAGAAAAACAAAAACAAAAAACCGTGATCGATTATTGTCTTTTTTGTAACAAAAAATGATTAAAAAAATGTGGAACAACCAAGATGGCTTTTTGCCCCCGCCGGTGTTTGTGGTTTCTCTCTGATGTGTGCGCCTTGTAGCGTCCGAAAAAACACAACGTTTTTATCTAACACAAACGGAAAGAGGGAATGTTTGCTTGTGTTTCAGAAAGGCCCCTGTCTTATCTAGTTATTTGTTTATCGTACTGTTTGGGAAAGCAAAGGCGAGATAAAAGATGGACTCTGGTTTCTATGCGGTCTATTGGCTTTAGCGCACGGAAGCTGCTGAGCTTTCTACTGTCTTAAACTGTGCAAACAAGCCATTAACAATGTCATTAGAAGACAGATTTGTAGTTTGGATTGTATAACTATAGGCGTATTTATCAAGAGCTCTTCGATTTCATCTTTTTGCTCATTGAAAAGTGACTTTTTTTAAACACATTTTACCTCTCCCGGCTTGCGCTGACAAGCTCTTGGGTGGATTTAGTGATTACAGCGAGTGTGTACAACAGCACCGTGAATGTCAGGCGGCTGCCTTGGCATCATCGTTTGACCCAGTGACTTGCGCCGCTTTTGATTCAGTTATCGTTCGGCTTTCGCTCGTGCAACACGCAGGCACGAGACGGTCGGGACTGTGAACAAGAACTGTTTTGGTGAATACCACTAAGCCTTTTAAGCTATGAAAAAGAGTGTTTTGTGACTCTATACAGTGACAATATTAATAAAAAAGTGATTTAAGTGATACTCAGCGCCTTTGAACCTTGAAATTGTTCGCCAAAAAAACACCCGCAAAAACCATGTCACTTGTTCGCTGCTTAGCAACGCTCAACCGTGCGGTCGTCGGTGGTGGTGGTGTGTCAACGCTCTTAGCGCATCAACCCACCATCGCCACAAGAGCAGCAACACAATCGTCCTCTATTTTTAATTTTCTCAATCGCACTCACGCAACGCACCAAACGCGGACCAGTTCCGGTACGGTGCGAAACGCATCGTCATCCGCGCCACCTCTGCCCGCTGATCGCGAGACCGGTAAAGCGCGTCGTGCGAGGGTAAAGTCCGGCTCGGCAGAAGAGAACCACCACACTGTAGCGACGTCATCAGCGCCATCCTCGTCGTTGCAGATAAGCGAAGCCACCTTCGATGCGAACCGGTCGCGTGTGGTGGTGCTGCTCGCCGATGATGGTGGCGCGACGGAGCAGCGGTACGAGTTTCCCGCCGTTTGGCTGCGCGATAACTGTCAGTGTGAGCGGTGCTTCCACGGCGGTTCGACGAGCCGCGTGCTCGACTGGGCCCGGTTCGATGTGGACGGGGTGAACGTGGTGCGCGTGGGTGTGCTGGACGGTGGACGCTCGCTGGAAGTGCAGTGGGGTGATGGTGAGGTGCATGGGCGTTCGGTGTACGAGTTGGGGTGGCTTTTGGGCAGAAGCTTCCGAGGGGCCGATACGGAGCGGTATCTGCGGGAATGGTATCGTCCCGAGCCGGCGGTTTGGGGTGCGGCCGGGTTCGGCGGGGTGCTGAAGGAGTTTTCGTTTGAGAAGGTGCTGGCGGATGATGGAGCGCTGCGGCAGTGGATTGAGGCGTTGATTGCGTACGGCGTGGTGATGATCAAGGGAGCACCACTGACGGAGAACGAGTGTCGCCGGTTGGCCGATCGGGTGGGATTTATCCGTAAAACGCATTATGGGTGAGTAAATGGATTATTAATTACAAAGAGCAATTTTGTTTTTAATAATATTATCCACCAAATTGTAGAACTCTCTCAAAATATTGAACAAATGCAATCAAACACGTGTTTACGCTTTCGCGCCACGCGCTTGTTGGCGTAGGTCAGTGAGAGCGTGGTGAGAGCGAGAAAAGCATCTCACTCTCTCGTAGGTTTCGTCTCGCTTGTTGAAGCTTAAGGTGTGTTTACATGTTTCAGTATGTAAAGGTAGACGCTACACGAGCCTTGTTGTGTTAGGTGTTCAAAAAAGCTATGTGCATAAAAAGCGTTATTTAGCTTTAATATTTTTTTCTCTTCAATCACAGGGTTTTCCAGGGGCTCTCATAGTTGTGGGACACTTCCTGGACTCTTTCTTATAGGAAGCGAACTTCATATGTTGGTAATTGAATTGATATGGGACCATTTTTAGACAGGATGCTTGGAAATTCCTATTAGATTTATCCAACAAGGTTGCTATAGAGTCCAGTTCCTATTACATTCAGTTCATTTCACGCAAGAAAGAGTCAATTAAGTGTCCCACAGCTATGTGAACTACTAAAAAACCCTGTATAATTCATGCTGTGGAATAAGCTGACATGAATAAATTCAAATAATATAACCTTTTTTTATTATTTTCAAAAAAAGTGAGGAATTTATCGTGAAAGCAAAGGAAGGCACCAGCAACGTCGCGTACCTCTCCACCCCACTGCAAATGCACACCGACCTGCCCTACTACGACTACAAACCGGGGTGCAATCTGTTGCACTGTCTGGTACAATCGTCCAACCCAACCGGCGGCGAAAACCTCATCGCCGACGGGTTTTACGTTGCGGAACAGCTCCGCCAGCACCATCCGGACGATTTTCGGCTGCTGAGCGAAACGTTGGTCGACTGGAGCGATCTGGGCGCGGACGAAGCGGGCACGTTTCACAGCATCTACCGGGCGCCCGTTATATGGTAAGTTCCTGTTTTCCGGACGATAAATGTCCTATTTTAATGATTAATGAATGATAAATGTGCCTCCTTTGTGCAGTATCGGCCGCGATGGACGCTTGGAGCGGATCAATCACAGTGTGCCACAGCGCGACAGCCACTTCAGCGTGCCGATCGATCGCGTCGAACCGTGGTACCGGGCGATGCAACGTTTCGTGACAATCCTGCACCGGGAAGCGGTCAGCTTCAAGACGGCCCCGGGCGACATTCTTACGTTCAGCAACGTTCGGATGGTGCACGGGCGGACGGGGTACACGGATACGGCGGGAAACACCCGGCACATCGTCGGTGCGTATCTCGATTGGGATGAAATCTACTCCAAGTGGCGCGTCCTCAAAGCCGCCGCCGTTTCGGATAGGGAAGGCAAATGAAAGCGTGAGAAAAACCACAAAGCAGGGAGAATTTTGTTTTTAAACTCGTTTTTTTTTAATTGATATTTCGCATTCCTCCTATTTCTTCTTAGTTCTGCGCGCGCAGAGAGGGATGGGGGTGGGGGGGCTGCGTTATATACGGTTGCGTGCCCCACTAATTATAAGTAAACACAAATTGGATCCATAATTCTGTTCGGCGAACGAGAAAAGCTCACAAAAAAGAACTTGAATTTAGGAAATAAAAGGGGAAGGAGTATCTGTGTCTGGGTAATTCTGATATTGCGGTTGCGTCCCGGGACACATCTAAGGATTATATGTGTATAGGCATGTGTTAAGGGCGCAGGCAGGCTTTGTATTAACGTCTATAAGAGAAAACGATGCGGATGTGTTGAAACAGATTGACACAAACACATTGAATGTGCGCGCACAAAAAAAAAAAACAAACAAAATAAGAAACGCACTAAATACACATTCCCGTGGTACGGAAAGAGGGGCCGAGAAAGAAGACACCTATTAAAAGTAATATAATAAGATAGTTCTACAACAACTCTGTCGCTCTCTGATACTCTGTTGCTTCCTCTAAAATCCGAATGCTTTACTTTTATACTTTAATAAAAACTAGCTAAACGCTAAACGGAAAGCGCCGTTTGTTTTTTCTCTCGCTAAACTCGGACAATCCCGTTTGTTGTGTTTGTTGCACAACAAACAAAGTTAGCGCACAAATCAAATAATTATTTCCGATAAAATCACAATTTCTTCCACCTTCTTTCTTGTTCCATCTTTTTTTTGCGTTCGCTTCTCATATTCATATTGCGCTTTACTGAGCATTACATTGCACGACTTTCGGTCCAATTAACCGTAAATCGCTCCTATTCATTTCCCTTATCATATCCTATTTTCCATTTTTAATATGTTATGTTTTCCTTTTTTCATGTTCGACATTTTGTAATTTGCTTTGCTCTCTTTACATTCTTATCGATTAAGCGCTGCTCCGCGCTCTTCGCTTCTTCAGCACCATTTTACGCGCGCCGGCTGGAAGCAACGTTTGCGCGGGAGTATAAATGGAGACGTTTAATATGCGGGTTTTTTTTTAAAGAAAAGAACAAAAGCAAACAAAACCCACACACACACACACAAGCGCACACACAAGAATGCTAATAAATCACACGGAACTGGGCGGAATAAACATAAAATACTAAATATTTTTAATAGGGAAATAGTAGGAAGCGAAAAAAGAAACTAGAAGGGTGCATTTGGGGGAAAAAAGGGAGTATTGTTGTTATGGAACATTTACAGGGTTTTCCAAGGGTTCTCATAGTTGTGAGACACTTCCTTGACTCTTTCCTATTGGAAGTGAACGCTCATATGATGGTAATTGGACTCTATGGCATTGTTATTGGACACGCTCCTTGGACAATCCTGTTGAATTTGTCCAACAAGGATGCTCCAAGAGTCCAATTCCCATTACATTAAGTTAATTTGAAGTAGGAAAGAGTCAATAAAGTGTCCCACAGCTGTAAGAACTCCTGGAAAACCCTGTAATGGGAAAGTGGTGCAACACTCTTTGAATTTCAACTTCACACCGTTGAAATGCAAGAACTTGATCCGTTCAAGAAACAGCAGATAAACAAAGGGGGCAAGGGGAAAGTGGGGGTGGGGAAAGAAGAACAAAACGAAGGAAAAGGACAATTAGAATATCTACTACATTGGAGCTTCCTTGTGTGGAGCGCTAACTGTTCGCTACTAATATGCGCAGCAAACGGCTTTGTGTCCGGCCCAGGACACACTTTGACTAATTTACATAAAACAAAGAAAGAAAGAAACGAAAGAAAACTGGATAGGATACCGTATCTCCTCGCTTACGCCTTATTTACAAAATGCACCGACATACAAACCTTACCGCGGTGGTCGGTCCTAACTCTGTTCTCACTTAAAACTACTCCACCTCACACAACACCTCGTCGGGACGATAGAAAAAAAAAAAAAACAGCCAAAAACATAACACGCGCACGCGATCGTGAACACGCCCTCCTAACATTCACTCTGCACGAGCGTATCCTTCAGCGCGGCCAGCTGCTCCTCGCCGAGCTTTATCTTGTCGGCGATCTCGCGCGAGTCCACGATCAGCTTCGCCTTCATGTTGATGAAATAGTCGTAGTCGGCGTACTCCTCGATCGTGAGCGACTGCTCGAGGATGCGGGCGATCGTGGCGCCGCGCTGATCGATGTCGTCCTTCAGCTGCTTCGCCTCGTCCAGCTGCTCCAGCAGTCGTTCCCGTTTCGCTTCCAGGATCTTCTAAAGCGCACAGGAGAAAGGGCACAGGCACATTAGTATCAAGAGCGGACCCGACCCGATCAATCGATCGGTACATACCTTATCCGGATGGTTGGCATCGATCATGTGCAGTGCGTTGTCGGTGCGCGCTAGTCGGCCGGACAGCGACAGGAGCAGCATCGTGATGTACCCAACATCGTCGACGTACGAGCGGAACTTGGACGCGTCGGCCGGGCGTACCTTTTGCGTCACCTTTAGCGCCACATCGTTGCCGAGCAGATCGTTCGCGTTGCTCTCTTCCGCGATGTTCGTTTGCTCGTTCGTTAGGACTAGTAGCTTCTTGCCAAGACGTTGGACGAGTTCCTCCTGCAGACAGGAAGGGGAGAGAGAGGAAAGGGAGAAGGCGTAATTAATATATCATTCCTGTTTTGGGTGATCGAAAACCTCACAATGCTGGAACTCTACAAGTCACGGTCTGGTGAGGCTTGATAGCGGTTGCTCTCTTTTTGGAGAGAGATGGAAAACGTTAGCGATTGGTTTGGAATTGAGCGTAAAGCAACGCTTCTAGTGTGGCAAATTTTGGATAAAGCGTTGTAAAATCAAGCGTTACAAAGTGGGATGAAATCGAACAAAAGGGAAGAGAGATTATGCAAGCTTCTTTGGGGGGAGAGTGTTGATGGCATAGGAGCACCTTTGGAACCTTGGATACGTAACTTGTTTTCCATTTTGCAAGGGAGTACAATAGTGGACTTTACTAGAGCACTGAACTATCTTGAAACGTTCCACAAAAAGCCTTGAAGAAGACATCAGGAAAATAGAGTCTTTGAGGATCATCTTCTATTAGCACCTGAAGATGTTACAACATACGATCGTGATCGTAGCCACAGACAGTTAAAGAGCCATATTCTAGACTAATTTAGCTCTAAAACTTCCAAATTCCACATTGAAACCTTCAAACTCGCGACTCTTTCAAATATGTTATGTCAATCTTGTGATCATTCCTCCACAAAGTTTAACCAGAGCTTGCTGGAGTATTTGTTTGTTAATCAATTCTTCATTCAAGGCTTCAAGCGACAAACAACACTTCAAAATTCGTCCATACCGCATCAAACATTACATCACCCAGATCAGCCAGCAACCTCCAACTCAAAAAAAACTGAAGATTGCTTGCAGACACCTAACGCCTAACGCGTCGGAACAAATATCGGAAGCAATTTTTCATCAGTGATCCCAACAACACACACAACACACACACAATGGTGACAACATCCTACACAAATATTCACTTTAATATAATCCGCAATGCAAAGGAAGAACAACGGGTTCAGGAGGTGCCTGAGGAGTTGGTGTGTTTGGTTTAGCTTTGTCTTTCAGCTAAGCAGTCACACACTATTTGCACAACACTTCCAGTCACTTGGTTTTTTACGGCTTCTTCCCCCTTACACTTACTTACCAACTGCTGCCGCTGGGATGCTGTAATCGATAAAGATCGGCTGCCATTAACGACTGTTTTCGATGACATCGATAAGGCACGATAAGAGCACGGGCATTATAGGCGAAGCCAGCCGCTCAGCTCGTCAGTTCGTGTGGCAGTGAGCAAGACCGAGAGCGAGAATAACAGCGAACCAATGCGGTCGTCGCCTCCTCCTCTATGACGCGCTCTCTGCAGCGATGACAAAACACCATGGCAACACATGCATGAGCCCGAGAGCGCGCGCGCTCGCACACGCTCGTGTAGGTTTGAAATGGTTTGTGGGAAAGAGGTACGCAGGCTGCCGCTAGTGATTCAAGCCATATGACCCATATGTCCCACGAGCGGCGTTTGCTTTCGATTAGGCAGGGCTCCTACACGACATACGACACGGGAGAAAAAAGGGCGTACACATTCTTGTCTGATGCGGCACACGCACTTCCGATTCACGATTGCGAGGCTTGAGCGACAGACAGTAACACACACAGCTTTCGCTGAATTATCTTTACCGAAGGTCCACCGAAAGTGGATGTTTGTTACAATTACAGTGCAGAGGTCTCGAATTAGAGCCTCTTGACCAGCATCGCACCGTACTTCAAACTGCAGAAAACAATTGCTTTTCAAGTAAGGGGCACGGGGCGGCGTAATTGCATTACTTTCCATTTCTATCCACTAACATTCCACAAGACCACGAACATGTGAAGGACGTGCCTTCTCCGCAACCTCGCACCAGTTTAGCCCTCACACACATGATCACTCTCTCTCACTCTCTCTCTCTCACTCTCTCTCTCTCACTGTCTCTCTCTCTATCTCCCCATAATCCCCGCTTGGGTGACTTACCTTCTTCTTGGTCAGATCACAGCAATCACCGTTGATCAGGGTCATCTCGCGGCTGTAGCGCGTCATCAGCTTGGCCTTCGGTTCCGAGATTTGAAAGTAGGTCGAGCTGGACGTCAGAATATCGAGCGGGCTGGTAGGGTGGTGGTTTAGAAAACAGATTGTTTGGAAAAAGCTCGTAAGTAATCGGCGAAAAACAAAACAGCTTAATTGGGGTACTGGCAACACTCCCGAGATGCTACTAGAACCACTCTGCTTACCTTTTCGGTGTACCGCCACCCGTTGTTTCCGTTGGCGTTGCGGTCGAGGCATCCTTCTTGAGCGGTCGCGGTGCGATCTGGATGTTGAACAGGTCGGACACGTAGTCCGACGAGGATTTGAATGTTTTCGGCGCTGTCATGAGGGAGAGAGAATGGATATTAAAAACACGAGGTAGGTGGTTTATGCGTCAGCTTGGTGTAACGTCTGGAGTCGGAAGTCGTTGATCTCAGTCTTAACTGTGTGAACTCCCACACACTTTGCATAACAACCTCTCGCAACCCCCTCCCCAAAACAACAAGTCTCTCACGATTACGCTCGAAAGGCTTTTTGTGTGGCTTAGAAGTGTGCAATATTGGGGGAGCTTTATTCCCTCCAACTCATTCGATCTTATCCGCTGAGAGGGGAACAACAACAATAGAGGAACTTCGTCACATTGCGTAGTGTTAATGGTTTCATAAAACACCACAGTAGCCATTATTGGCTTCAATGAGACAGCTTGCTCATACTGCAAGATCTCCTCAGACCAGGGCCTCAGTACACTATGGATCTAACTTGGGTTACTTGGATCTCTGGATCTCAACTCAACGTCTTAGAGAGGCGGAAACTTCTGGAAACTCAATGCATAAAGATCTTCCAAAAGGGACAAAGACATCCGCTTTTTCCACTTTTACCCACGTGAAAAACCCTAAACTTAATCCAAAACGGAAACAAATTTTTAAATTACCGGTGATTTTTTTCCACCATTTCTCGCAACTGCCTGCCTGTTACCTACTACTTTCTCTACCTCCAATACCACCTCCAATCAACGTTTTTTTTTTTGAAGTACAGTTTTTCATTTCATTTTCCATCGTCCGCTATTAAACGCATTATTGGGTGTTACAGCCCGTGTTTGGGTGTTTGCTTTTCCTACACACCTATGTACAAACACACAACACAATATTGTTTACCAGTTTTCCCTACACCGGGGTAAGGGCTTTTTCTCCGTGCTATTATTATTTCCCTGTTAGAGGCTTCTTTCCAAAACAAACTTTCGATTTTATCGCGATCGCACTCGTTTAATGCTTGTTTTGCAGATCCAAGGGGGAGGACAATCTCCATCATCCAACCCAAAAAAAAAAGTTGGGAAAACTTGGTGGCGCATTGTTACCACCTATACCACCCATCATCATAAAGCAAGTTAGAGTAGTGCCGCTGGTACCCTTTTTTCCCCTCTTGTTTTGTTGCTTTACTGCGGGGAAATTGAACGAAAATCTCTTTTATTGCCCTTTTGGTCAACGGCTTTTGTTCCACTTTCGCACGAAGTTGGGGGTTGGGACAGTTTTATTAGGATCGTTGTATCCATAAAACATCCGTGAAATGTACCACCCACCACCGTACGGATCGGGCATGTGTCTAATTATAAGTCCATTTTGTTACTGCGAGGGAAAACGATATCTAAAAAATCTCGATTGCGATCTTACACGCTTTTCACACTATTTACACTACCTTGCAACGATCAACCTATCACATCGTATCACTTTGTCAGAGTCCTTTTGGTAAGTCCATCTGTCTACACAATCACAACAAAAGCCACCCCCAACACACTTACCCAGTATGGTGTGCAGCTTGTCCGACGGGGACAGTTGGCTAACGAGATCGTGCGACAGCTTATCGCAATCGATCTCCTCCGGGTGCAGCTTGCGCGGAGTTGACGGCGGCGGTGGCGACGACGACGACGACGACGACAAGGGGGCGAAAAACTTCTGTCCCTGCTGCTCCTTACCGTTCGGTGGCGTACCGGGCGGACTGCCAATCGGACTGGTCGTCGACGTTGCAACCGAGGTCGACGCTCCGTTCGAGCACTGCTGGCTAACCGCGGTCGCTTCCTGCTGGTCCTTCGGCCGCCTTCCACAGTCGATCGTTAGCTCGGCAAAGCCACGCGCCAGACCGGCGTCGTCACTGTCCGTTTGGGAGGCCGCCTCGGAAGTGGGCGCCTGCACGCGCAGCACTATTTCCGTCCGCTGAAGCGGGAGTGGCGATGGTGGTTCACACGCCACTGCGTCACCGACCACCGGCGACAGGTTGATCTCTTTCGTGACGCGTTCTAGCGCCGCTGGCGATCCGCTGGCCGTGTGCTCACTAACCCCACCACCAACACCGTTTACGAGAGGTTCGGCCGTGCTGGGGCAACTTTCTCCTTCCTGCTCTTTGGCCACGACAACCACTGGAACTGTTGCTGGTGCTGCTGCTGCGTCGTTCGACGACAACGCATCGTCGTCGCGTGTGGACGTGCTGGCGGACGAAGCTTCACTGTCTAGCGCTGGCTCGTTCGGGGCCCGCTCGGCCCCTGCAACGGTACTGCCGCCGGTCGGTGGTGGTAGTACGGTGGCGTCGTGTTGGTGTTGCCGCTGCTGCTCGAAATTGCCCACCTTTTCGGCAGTTCCAGCGCAATTATTTACAGTTGGGGGCTGCGCTGTGGCCCACACCAGACAGTTGCCGTGGTTGCTCAGCGCCGGGGAGGGTGTGGAGGGCAGCGGGGGCGGTACCGTATCGTCGGCGGGCAGTGGATGCTGCTCGTCACCCGCCGGCTCCTCCTCCGCCACCGGTTCCATCTCCTCCGGCACCACCGTGTGGGTGATGGACGCGATCGAGGTCAGCGTGGCGGTGGCGCTAGCGTTGGTGGTTGGGGCCGCTTGGGGCAGGCCAAGGATTGTGCCGTTGTGCAGATGGTGGTGCTGATGGTACATTGCCCCTCCGCCGTGCACATCGGCCGTGTCCAGGATTTGCGTCTTCTTCAGATCGAACGACGACTGGGAGGTGTACTTCGGCGAGGTCGCCTGGATCTGGGCGAGCGGGGGGCTCGCGTTGCCATTGCCGTTGAACACCAGCGCGGGGGGAGGCCCGGTAGGAGGTGTCTGTAGTCCATCGCGGTCCTTCGCGGCGTCAGAGGAGGACGTGGAGGTGGTGGAGGTGGAGGTGCTGAAGTTGAACAGCGACTTGAGACTGTTGGCGGTGGAGATGATCGGGGCCGAGTGGGGCTTCGACTTGATACCATTGTGATGGTTGTTGATGCTGTTGTTGTTGCTCACACTGTTGTTGTTGTTGTTGTTGTTGTTGGTGGAGTAGAGCGAGTATTTCACGCCGGGCGGAAGCACATCCGGCAGATTACACTTCGGCGAGGCGGTGATGATCTCCTCCGGGAATCCGTCGTGTCCTCCGCCACCCGCAGCACCGTTTGTAGTGGTTGTAGTGGGGCTTGTAGTAGTGTTCGGGCCGCCGACTCCCGTGTTGTGATTGATGCAGTCCTCGTTCGAGGTCAGCGTCAGCTTGTAGCTGCCATGGTCCGGGTCCGAGTGCAGCTTGTCGCGTGGCTGCCTCGGCAGGTAGGAAGCCTTCGAGTTGCTCCTGTTTTTGGGAGAAGAAGAAAAAAAAAGCAAAGGTATGCAAAATTAGAATTGGAATGTTAAAGAGCACCGTAACACACCAATCACAGTACATCGCAAACCACACCGT
>AXCO02009521.1:0-12142 GCA_000473525.2 Anopheles melas
GTGTGTGTGTGTGTGTTTGTGTCGGTGAACACGCACACAGGACGCAGGGCGTCGGGGTTAGTCGTAGTAGAAGCTATCGAGATGGGCTAGCGGATTACGCTCCGGGCTAAATGTACTGAACGTCGTTAGTCACTTGGCCTACTTTGTTAGTGTTCATCTGGACGATCGGGGACGAAGAAGAGGCAAAAAATGGAAAAGAAAAGTAGAAAACACAGTTAAATTTTCCGTTGAAAGTTAAACATTCTTCTCCTGCTAATTGATAATGGAGGATTAAGGTGAGCATGAGTATGGATTGGGTTAGGTTAGTACGAGCTACAAAGAAATGGATTAGATGGATTTTGTTGCTTTGTATGAGATTCACTTGAAGTTTTTTTTCCACAGATAATAAACCATCCCCATTGGGTTCATGTGAATGAATTTTAAAACGAAAACAGATTGCGAGTGCTTTGATGATTCTCCAATTGCTTCCTGTTTTGTGTGTGCGACACGACGACTACTTGCTTGCTGGACTTTTTTATAAATATGTCTGCTGCTGGCCAGTGAAATGATTTTACATAATTTTGGCGGAGCTTGTGTTTTGGCGGGTATGTTTCACGTGTATGTGTGTGGAAAGAGTTGTTTCTTAAAAATCGTATGAATTTGATTCTTCGTCACCTTTTCTTACTTTGAAGAACAGACGATAGACGGCACCGGCAACAATGCCACCGACAATCGGACCAACCCAATATACCTGTGGGGAAGAAATAGCGCACAATGTAGATTAGAATAATGTGATTAACACACACAAAAGCATAACATCAACGAATTAAGAGTGATGTACCCCGAGCAGGAGCCATTTACTTACCCACAGATCGGTGTAATTACCCATCACAACGGCCGGTCCGAACGAGCGGGCCGGGTTCATGCTGGCGCCGGTGTACTTGATCTGTTATGATAAAGAAAACAAGCATAAAAAATGGTCCATCAAGTAAATCTCTCTCTCTCTCTTTTCTCCCAACTGTGCACCATCCCGTTTCACCCCGTTACTTACCGCAGCCAAATGGCCGGCCGTGATCGAGAGTCCGATAGCGAGCGGAGCCGAACCCTTGACGTCCGTGCGCCGATTATCGCACACGCCATGGACGACGAACACCAGCATGAAGGTGATGAGCGCTTCGATCAGGACACCCTGCCCGGTGGACAGTCCCGGGGCGATGCCGGTCACGCCGAGTCCGCCGACCACTTCCGACGGTGTGGCGGCCTGTGTTTTGAAAAAAAAAACAAAAAAAACGGGAAAAAGAGGGTAAAAATGGATCACCTAATTTAAACTGACCTTCGGACACGGCACGGAAACCCGAGCGACCGTCGACCTTGGCAAGAGGAGCGAATGGGCGGAGAAAACACGTTTACATAATTCATCATATGGTAGAATTTCATTCTGTGCTGTTGCTGGTCCAGGCCGCGTGTCATGTGTCGTGTGTGTGTGTGTGTGTTGTAGGTATCATTATCTCACAATTAATTTAAACCTGATTTGGTACACCGCCCGGGCGTGATAAATTGCGTCCTTGCACGATGGCGAGTGGTGCCGGGAAGGTGTAAAGTTGACGGATGCATTTCGATTGAGTTGTTATGATTTATTCGATTGTGGTTATGCTGCGTCTGGGTGCTCATGTTTAAGGTTTTGCTCAGACAGGCAAGCAAAGGAGAAGATAAAAGAGAACACAACTGAACAGATACAAATGGTCACACATCCAGGGTTTTAACTAAATTATTTATTTTCCTTTATATTATGCTAGCTGTTGAATGTAACTACTGCAAGCAAATGAAATAACTATTTCCTGTATGTAGTGTGTCATGTCGATAATTATCTATAATTTATAAAAACTGATCCGTTCTCAAAAACTTAACTGGAAAAGCTCTATTTACTTGTTCTGTGTCTGTATTACACTATTGTAATATCAACTATTTAATGTGGATTATGTTGTAATGTTGTAATAAAAAAAGTAACTGTACAAAATACTCGGTTCAAGAACGTTCTAATAAGACTTAATATAATCTAATAAGATAGTTAATCAAAGGTACTCTGAAAAGCGCTTTATTCGATTGCTACTACCAAATACTATCAATGCATAAAAAAACATTCAATTAACCCTCGTTCGTATGCCGAAATTGTTTAACAAATTTTCAGCCCCTCGCACTATATGCGTCGTACTTTATGCGCTCTGCAAAGCTTCATCCAACCCGGTTGATACGTATTTTAATTGCTACCATACTCGGGGGGGGGGGGGGCTGCTGCTCCTTAAAGATCGTTCACGATCTGCCGCACAGCCGAGGTGCGACGCCGATGAGTTTGGCTCGTTTCGAATTAAGGCTAAGCAAATTAGCTCAACCGAAACCAACATACCGATCGTGCGTGAGTGTGTGTGATGCGGGCAGCTGGTTAGAACATAAATTGCAGGCAGCGAACGCCACAACACCATTTAAAGTGGCAACGTTTTAATCGCGGCACTTGCCATTACGGGCAGCTGGTGGCGGCAGCATGGGCTACTATTTAGCACGTTCACACGTGTGGTCGATGGTAGAAGAAGTAGAGGAAAACCATTACCACCCCTGCCCGTACCACCGAAGGTTGCTGTCAAGTAACGAGCGGTAATAGTTCGAAGGCAGGAATCGTTCGATGACGATATCGAAAATTCAATTACCAAAGAATCGGTACAGAACGAACGGAGAGATATGTTGATGGTGTTTGTGGTTAGAAGCAAGGCGTCTTTCGGGCCTGAGATATACGCAGAACAGAAGCCCCCTGCGACGTTCCACGTAGCGGGCACGTAATTAAAATAGATTAGAGAGCATCCTAATGTCACGCGGAGGCTGTCAAGTGGCGTCTTAAGCAGCCAGAACATGCACTTCAACGGTCCGTAAGCTACCAGTGCAGCGGTGAACAACAACATAAAACCAAGATCTGGTATCTTTTGAAAGGGCCATTTGCTCGGCTCGGATGAGAGGCTGCTGCGAGGTGTAGGACGTAGCAGCGGCTGTCCAAAAACGCAAGCCGTCTACAATGTTTCGCGCGGGTGCAAATCGATGCAGCACCAAAAAAAAAACACATTCACACGTAAAACACACGTCATCATCAACACTCCAACTCCCACTGGTGTGCTTGAGAAGGGGAGGAAGAGGACACAAAAGGTTAATGCATGGAGGGTGCTCTTTATAATCTATTAACTTAACTTCTTCACCTCGGAGCACTGGTTTGCAATGCTTTTTGTTGTTGCTAAGAGTGTTTATGCGTGTGTGTATGTGTTGGGCAAATCAAAATTGGATTGATCTGTGCCCAGAAGGGAGCTGCTGTACCCCGTACCGTAAGCGACTCGACCACCGAGCGACTCAGTTTTCGGTCGAACCGGTTCAGCAGGTCGGTCGCATTCGGTCAAGGTTTAGGGCAAGGGGAGAACCCACTAATGAATAGGTTCCGTTCCTTTCGGCCCGGTCGGTGCATACGTACCGACCAACAACCATTCCCCTCCATGCCTCCATTACTGCTCCTCCTTCAGAGCTCGAGCTAACGTGTCGTATTTTCCCACACACACATGCACACACGCACCACAACACGATTATGTCTTCCGAAAATTGGATTAGGGATCTGCACCGGACCAACAGGCGGACTATTATTAGGCGCCTGATGGATGGGTGAATTTATCCCTTCACGCGGCGTGTTAAAACCGCTTGCGCACAAACGCAGCAAACGTTCGGCAATGCAAGCACGCGCCACGAGACGACAGAATGTCTGCGTGCGCTTGCGTTACGAACATGAAACATGGGGAAGTTGGTTGCTAGACGCACAGCAACACGTGGTGGTTGTGGTTTTGCTGATTGATGGGCTCAAAGCGAAGATTGTCATTTGATGGTTGGCAGACGCTGGCCGCAAGGTTGGTGGGCCGTACTAAAAAGGTGCAAGAAAACGAACCTTCCAAAATGTATCCAAAAAAAAAAAGAAAAAGTTTTACGCACAAACGACCCGAGGGGAAGTAAGCCATTCGCGTCGATTAATGTTTGATGCACGTTGCGTATTAAGTTTAAATAGTAAAAAATCATAGCATCGCTTCCGATTAATACAGAGATAAATCAATGCCGGATAACTTCAAATGTGGTGCCTTTCAGCGGACTAACCTTGATCCTGATTTATCGGATGGCATTTTGATGAATTATGAAATAACTATTAATTGCCACAAACACCATGATTGAAATACATCATTGACATGCGGCAATTGTGTAAAGAAAGGTTACAACAAAGAGCAATGTCGATTGACCTCAGCCCATACATACCCATAATGTATGGGCGGCTCGGGAAAGGCGAGGTTGAACGTGTCAAAAGTTTATTTGATCCATTTTTATGCAAAACCGCACCGCACAGCGCCGACCACTTTCCTTCGGAAAGGCGAACGTTAATGAGGTCGCGCCCGCCAGTGCTGGGCAGTTTCCTGCTCCCATTAAACCATCCGGGCTCTGTGATTTTCAGTGACACATGATTGATAAAAAAAAACCACACGCACAACATGCTTTATCACTTCTCTCTCGTTGCCATTTGCAAAAAAAAAACGGGGAGAAAACAGCACAAAAGCAAATGCAGCAGCAACACTGTCTCACCTTTGGCGGGACACCCCGTCCCCATCCCGGCAATCGATGTGCGCGCGTACCTTGGCATTTCGAGACAATTGTCTGCCTCCGTTCGGTCACCGGAATCGGGCTCACCCTGACGAATGGAGTGGGGCCTCGTGCACACACACACAAAGTGTACCGTCGTGCCGTAGTGTACACTCCAGTAAACATACGCGTCTGATGCACATTGACAGTGGCACCAGGCACCACACCAACCCCTTCTACCTGTCCAAAGGGTTGCCCTGATCGATCGATCGTGCAATGGCTGCGTGTGCACTTACTCACTCACTGACACCGGTCCTGACAGCGAGCAAATCAGCGAGCAACACACCACACGCTGCGTAAACAAGTGAGTGCGCGCTGGAAACAAAAGACTCAAGCGACGAACCCCCCCCCACGGGCACGATGATGATGCACCAGAACAACGACGCAGTGCACGGTGTTGATGCAAAACAGAGGCTCTCGCGTATGTATAATACATACACGGCTGTGTTCTTAAATTCTGTGACACAGTAAAGCTGCCCAATAATACTGTGCGCCCGCGAGGGTGTAGGCGCACAGGCAAACAGGGGAGTTAGACAGACAGATGCGTTGTCGCGTCTATTGTTATTCGGATGCAGCGATGCATCCGGTGGCGGTGCCAGCACACGGGAACCGGTTCGTTGGGTAATTTAGGTTATGTTGTCACACGCACGCTTGGCACGCGCATTGTTGTGTGCACTTCTTTTTAACCGTTTATTTTTAAATCCCATTCCCTTTCCAAACAGTGCTGAACCTGTTCGGGAGGGGTTTGTGTGACAGCTGAAAAGAAGGTTTCATCTTTGACATCTGCATTGTGCAGAACGTATCGGAACAGTGCAGTGTGACGGTGTTGAGTTTGGTGTACTATATTGGGGGAGGGGAGGATCGAGTTGCTTTGTTGCTCATCTATTAGTGTCTAATGGAGCCGGTCGTTGGTTGGCACCAAACGTTCTAAAGCACCTCCACGCGCAGACAAGGCGTTGTTTCCGTCCCATTCAATATGTAGAGGCACAGTTCCAGTGTGGGAGAGCACACATACGGTGCACAGGTACCTTTAGAAAGAGCGTCTGGTGTGCATGTGCTGCACGACAACGGGTGAACTGTTGACACAGTTTTCCGCCATTTAAAATTCAAAGCATAGTAAAGGGCAGTTACAACACCCCGATGGGAGGATTCACGTCGCGCTCTGCACGCGTACGATTTGTTTTGTCAGTAAACAGCCCGGGGGGAGTGCATTTGTTGGGTAGCACTTTTGCGGAAAAATCGATAGAGCTTGTGGTTTTGTATGCGAGATAAAATGGAGGAAAAGATCGGAAAAATCGCTCAGCGAACATGTTATCCCACACGGACACACGTACCTTAATGACGGCTGCACCCGCAATTGCGCCGATGCACTGGGAAACGATGTAGAAAGCACCCTTCAGTATGCTGACGTCGGCCGTTACCATCAGCCCGATCGTGACGGCTGGATTGATGTGGCATCCGCTCACGTGCCCGAATGCCTGAAAAAAACAAATGGAGCAAAAAAGCACAGAAGATGAAAAAAAAAACAATAGAAAAACTAAAAGGTGAGAAAATATTCGATCAGCGAGATCGTTCCCCGATCGCTTTGCTAAAGGTATGAGAAATGGTGCACGAGCCAGCGCGCGCGCGCGCGCGATCCCGTCCAACGACCACGTGCTCCACATATGCGCGAACGTGCGCGCGCTCGAATGGAGCAGCAGTTTTTTTTTTTTGCTTTCCGATCAGGTTCGCCAATTTGTTACGCTCATGCACCTTCCGAAACCGCTCCATCGTGTTTTCGGATCGTGTTGTGGATGGATTTATTGTGTGTTGCACGTATATTTGAGGAGGCGATGTGTGTGGGGCTGTGCTGCTTGGTGCGATTTTCTCACGCGCATTTGTTTTCCGCCCAGTTTTGTTGCGTCTGTCGTTTCGGTGTTTTTCCACTGCTGTTTTAGAAACCTCTCAGACACGGGGCTCGTGCGGGCGCCGCCTCCGTAAACGTGCCCAGTTAGCACGCCCTCCTCCCCCCACACGTTCGCGTCACGTATTGGGCACGATTTGCTGGCGTCGAAAGGCGTCAACGTGGCTGAACGGTCATTTTTCATCGCGCCCGGCGTGAAAATGAAGATAAGCGGATGGATGGACGTGTGTTTTGTGTGGAAGAATTTATAGGTTTGGCTAAGGTATGGGACGGTACTACGCAGGGTCTGTCTGTGAGCGTCAAGCTAATAAGATTATTTCAAATGGACTGTGTCTAATGCGAACGTAACATAATAATGCTCAGAACGAGCTGCTAATGAGCGCTTGAAGATTGATTTTAAGTATCACTTCACATGTCTTCCCACCATTAGGCCAATCGAAATTAGAATGCGTTGCCATTAGGAGGACTTTAAAATCACATCGCATCATTTGCAAACAGAGCGCAATGTCAGCAGAAGGAGGAGGCGGTAATTAAATAAGTACACTTTCGATATCCACATTGCCCGAACTCCCGGGCAAACCTGCTGTCAGCCGGCTTCCTCTCCTGGCGCGGGTGCTTGTGATGAGAAATTAATTACATGTTTGCTCATCATGTCAAAGTGCCACCATTTGCGATGCACAAATATAAATCAAGTGCCTTGTTTGCCCGCTCTGTGTGTCGCACGTTGCTCGCCTTTGGGTCTTTGCCCTTTTTTTTTGTCCCCCTCTTCCACGCATATGTGTACCGTGCTGATGTAGCAGTGCATGCGACTGCGAATGTCAACGATTTGCAATCGATATCACGATCGTGCGGTGCTTGACGCGAGTGATGCGCGGGGGAAAGGGCTCTAGTGTGTGTGTGTGCATGGTGGGCTAATTTATGCGTCAATTAGGAGCAGTGGAGTTAATATGAGTGGCATAGTGTGCACGTTTGTAAGGAGTGTTTGAAGAACGTGGAGCTAAACATATGCTTCAAGCCCGTTTATGTATCGGCTCAAGAACATCGCTGAATTGAGATGGAGAGCATTTTCATAGTGCCTTTTGGCTGTTTTGCGATATTGATGGATTGTTCCAATTTTATCACATACATTTTTAATAATGATAAAATGTACCATTGATTTAATTATATTTTTTTGTTTTATTTATTTTTATATGTATTTTTATTTGATTTTGAATATGGTGGCATGTAATATTCGAATGATCTGAATAATAAACTAAAAATAACGTTCTCTATAATTGTATTTTAGTGCAGAAACACACAAGAACCAATGCTACTATAGGCTAAAAACTTACTCGTATCCAATTTAAAAGGAATCAAGCATACCAAAACTCTTGCAGAATGAAAACATGTTTTATTTTTTATGTTTACACTACAGTTGGGAGATAATCCTTAACAAATTTTTTCTAGTAAAATGTCAGAATTTTTATGCACAAAGTTTTACATTGCACAATAGTAACTCACTATTATTGCTGTACTACCATCTAACTGGCAATAATGAAAAAATAATAAATTCAATTTAAATTACATTATCCATTCATTTCTAGAACTCTGTCATAAAGAAAAAAATTTCACTAGAAAATCCTATTGTTGTACCCCAGTCACGGGATTACTAATACGATTTCCAATCATTTCGATCGAATCATTAACCTACATTTAAGGTGACTTGATTTCCGTCGCAGTTTTTTTTTTTGCAATGCGGGGAAAAATCCTTAATTAATTTCTTGACAAATTACCCCGACTCTCACAGTCGCGACATCACGACAGCGCGGTTAAAACCCCGCGCAGAGGATTTGGGAACACCACCGACCACATGCTCGTGTTGGATTTTCCATTGTGCTGATTCGGCCAGACTTTGTCATTCCTTTCTCTCCTTGTCAAAGTGTTTAATTTTCCCATCGATTCCGTCGTCGTCGTCCGCACAGCATCACGCATCAAGCGGGGCACGCGGTCGTCGTCGATGGTCGCGCAAAATTGCATAACCCGCGCAATGGCCACATTTCGCAACAGTGTGAGTTCGCTCTTTCCTGTCACCGCACCGTGTGCGGTTCGCGTCACCTGCCCGTTGTCGGCAGCGACTCGGAATCAGATCGTTGACCGCGCGCGCGCACGCACGCACGAACGGACGGCTGGACGGACTCCGGCATACCGGGGGAGAGATGCTGATTAACGCGATCAGAATTACCAATGCGCATTAAATGCGCGGCAAAGGAGCGGCGCAAACGACCCGTGCGTTTGTGTGTGTGTGTGTGCGGCTCGATGCAACAATCAATCGATCCAGTTGTAGTGGTGGACTGGTGGCATGGTGTGACTGTGGGTAAAAAGCTTAAGTATAACGACCGCCCCAACGACACTTCGCTGAATGAAAACGGTTTAATCATTCATCGCGAGGGCGCGCGCGTGTGTGTGTACTTTTTTTTCATTATTATTACTATTTTACTTCACTGCACTTTAGGGTCTTAGGGGCACCGTCGCGCAAACGGTCTAGCAGGTGGCTAGAAAATGGGAGCAGCCCGAAGAGTAGTGTGGGGCTGGCTGGAAACCGGTTTGCGTCTCGCGACGGTCAAACTGTACGCCAAGACGACCGAGAAAAACTGACTGGCCGCTGTCTAGCCATTGGTCGCGGCTCGCACTGCAACGAACGCATCCAAAGCCTCTCTCTCCCCTGCCCTGGTGGGCGAGTTTGCACGTGCCGCCGTGGCGCGGAGGGCGGCCGAGAACTTCTGGCGCACACGGCTGCTGCTGCACGTCAAGGTTCGGAGACTTCGGTCCCGTCATTTGTCACCCTCCCTGTTCGCGGGAGAGCGGTCTTCAGCACCGGCTGGTGCCAGCGATGGCGTGGCGTATAATTAGTTCACATTATGCGCTAATCGCAAACCACCCGTAGGGTGGGGTGTCGCCGTTCGATCGAGTTTCGACGTACGGGGGGGGGGGGGGGGGGAGGATACCAATAAACCTTTGTTGCCAACATGCCATCGATCATTTTCTGGCCGGAGACGTCGGAGAGACGTACAGAACAAGCGTGGCATGATTGGCGAATGGGGCGCATTTATAATGCGAGACGAATATTATGTTGCAGTGTGTTGATTGAAGCACTGCGAACAGTTTGCTGTGTGTATCAATGTATGGACGAATATAACGCTTGGTTTGTTAGCCGTGGGATCGAATGTCATGCTCTGGAATTTATCTCCCAGCGAAAGGAACTCAAGGAAAGATGTCTAAATGCACATAACATGACATTGCGTCATTGGAGTTGGAGACAAGTCTTCCCGAACTCTTTTGTAAGTTCCCACCAAATCTGAGAACCAATATCAATATCACTTCTTCTTCGTTTTTAGGTCCACATCGCACACGGCCCAAATCGCCAACGGAATGTGTACGCCTTTCAAATACAAAACCCAACCCGGACCGGAAGTGATTGAAAACATTTCATTGCCGAATTTGTCCACAGCAAACCGTCGCAGCAAGGGCATCGCTACGCGGCAAGGTGAACTTTTGCAGACAATGATAAAATGTCAATGTCAGTGGTTGATCGATACGACGGATTATTTATAAGGGGGGGGGGGGGAGAAATACATTATACCCTCCAATGCGTATGCTAAATAGTTTCCCGAAAAAAAAAACCCCGACAAGAACAGATCCATTAAGCGATCCGTCACGATCGCGCGTTTTGCGGTAAAGTACGCTTACCGTCGCATTCTAATGTTCTCTCGCTGCCCAAAAGTGCGCCACGTTGCTGCAAAGGAATGAACACACACACAAACAGGGTGATTCTAGACAAAAACCGCAAGATGCGCCCCATCCTTGGCGTGCTTTATGCTGTGGTACCTTATTTCAGTTTCGGTTTTGGGTCACATTGGTAGAGATTGATTTGAGGTTTTGAAGATCGATTCCTTTCCCGACGAGATCAGTCCTTGCCTCAACAAAGAGCTGTTTGATTGGGCGAAGGATAGGCGAACAATTCCCATTTTTCGACGAGTGGGTCGAAACCACACACCATGCCATGCAAAAAGGGTCGATTTTGGAAACCTCAAAAAACTAGACCAAAAAACGATCCTCTCGCAGTGCGCACATTTTTTATGCGCCCGATGCTGCTTTTGTCTTTCATTTTTGACCCTCCGCGCATAATGAGCGGCGCACGAACCACCGGAATCGTCACAATTTGGCGACCTTTCGCTAACGAGCAAATCGGAGTGTCGTGCAAAAGGGGATGGTCGGATTGCAAAAAATGTGTGCAACCCATTAGCCGCCCACTCTCCCCCCGTTCGCGATTGCGATCGGTTTTGGTGTGATTTGGGTGGGTTTGATGGGTAGCGGGAAGGATGATGGTGCGATGATGCATTCTGTTTTAAGATAGGTACGATAACGGTGACATTTTGGGGTAAGGTTTTTGAAAGCAGAACATGTCGGTTTGAAGGATATCGTGTCGGTAGATGCTGATCGTGGACCTTGCCGATTGTCTTCCGATTTTAATGCCTTGTAATATTAACACTGTTTACTAGTTGTGTTTGTAGCTATTAAAAAAGAGATTTATTTGTTAGAAGATGCAAATATGCGGGGTTTAGAGTTATTTTTTTTAAATATTTATGAAATACGTACAGATATTATGATTTTTTTTAAATTATTACTTTTGTCAAACCTAAACGTTTTATAAACATAAGAATGCTCCTGGGAGATATGTTTTAAGCTAAACCAAATTTTATTATAAAAAATGCTAATAAAAGTGTGAGTGCCCAAAAATATGCAAAAAAAAAAAACTAAAATATGAATGATTATTCCTGATACGGACAACCAGGCCATTTTGAAGAGAAATAATTTTAAAAAATGAATAATAATTAATCAAACTGAGAGTTGATTTAGGTAAATTTGTAACTACTTCAAAGTTTAAATATAGCTAAAATAAAACATTTCAGTGATAAAACCTAGCTGTTATTTTTTTCTATTATCATACAATATACAATACAGCTTACTAAAAAATCTACATACTTCTTCAATAAGCGTTGAAAAATGTATTCCAAATCTAACAAAAAATCCATTATCAAAAAACTGGGTTTCCTTTCAAACAAGGAAACCCTTCACCCAAGGATGAGCCAATTTGTTTCAGCTTCCCCCCTAGTTGAGCACCGCTCAATTCAAGGGCTTTTAGCCTCGGTGCGTCGAAAATCGCGAGGAACTAAACTGGCTAACCACCACAACAACAAAAGAGATGGCAGCACGCACAGCCGTTACCGAATAAAATAAAAAGCCCACCAAGCAACAACCACAACAACAACAAAAAAAAAAAAACGCAAAACCAACCCGCACGATTAAGTCGTGTCCGGCGGGAATCCTTCGCCAGCCTGATGACGGTTCGTCATGTTTTAGCTTGGTAGCGGGGAGCTGTTTTTGGTGCCACCGCGGCCGATGCCTTAATGCTACACCACCGCGGCCGATTAAAAGTAATGCCCCTCCGTGCGCTTCCACCGCGCGTCCCGGTGTGCTGCCGGGCCCTAGCATCATCGGCCGGTATCCGCGCCGGCC
>AXCO02009522.1:0-12165 GCA_000473525.2 Anopheles melas
CACACACACACACACAGAATCACTTTGCCCGATTGTTGCTGACACGTTATACTTGACAAACAATCGCTTTACTTTTGATTTCTTCTATTAGGGGAAGAGCACTTTCATTTGTTTATATGATTGTCGGTTCGGTTCTGTCGGCAGTGATTTTTTTCCTTGCAGTTGGGTGTGTACTCTTGTTTTTTTTTGTCCAATAGCCCTTTTTGAGAAGAGTAGTTCAATTATTTCTTTCATTGCCTTGCTTTGTCAAGGGTTTGGGTGAGGCAAAATGAGCCAACATAGAGAATGGAGTAAAAAGACTCCACTCGGGTACTTTACCAAATCGTGTTCTAACCCTCAGGGCTTTGCCTTGTATCTGCATACTGCATTGTGTACAATGTTCATGTGCCTCACATGACCGATGTAGAAGAGTGCTGGCCATGTCGCGAATGTATGGTGCCTTATGTTTGCAGTGTGTTACGTTTGTTCTGGTGATGTCAGTCACTTGCGACAAGTGCGCCACATTAGAGAGGAATCGAGAGCGAGCCGTGTTGGAAGAATAAGTCAGCAAAAACTTATCTCGTCTTAATGGGATACTTTTATTGTATAAACAGTTGTGTTGAGGGCGATATTGATTTTTGGAGCACCCAATGAAACTGGTACATTAGTTGGCGTACGTTTTAGGCGCTGTGTTTTGATATGTTGTTATGAAGGTTTGATTAATAGGACGGTTTGTCTCATATGAAGCGCCCCTTCTAGGGACAAACTACAACTTTCAACCCTTTTACTGGAAGGTTGGTTTGATGTTAAAAGTAGTTTCTTCTACTTTTCTTCCACCGCCCAAGACCTTAGTCTGCGGGCTGTTTCGAACCTCTGGTAGCTATTTTACGCAGTAGAAGCTGGTTTTGAAGGCAGTCCCCACCACTGCCAACCAGCTCCGGTTACTGTTGTTCGCGTTTGTAGGCATGCTTGCCGCCTTTGTGAGTGTTGTTGACCATTTTCTTTTTCGCTACTACGCAAACTTTTCACGGCCATCCATCGTGTTCACACTGACTGTTAGACCAGGCAGGAGAGTGGCCCACAGAGCGAAGGTGTACGCGCGAGGGAGAGGGAGTATGAATGTTGGGAATCTGGCGTAATGTTGCGCTGCTTCATGGCGGTATCGGCAGCCGGAGAAACAATATGCAAGCGGCTTGTGTGCCCACCGCGCGGTACTGGCTGTAGGAGAGGAACCTGGTGCGATGGCCAAGCGAGAAACGTCCACCGAACCAATTCCACGCCAGTTCGTTCACTCGTGACCACTGTTTTGCAACGTGTGTCGGTTGTTAGAGTTGTTTGTATTTCCCGCACCGTGCACCGTGCACGGCAGCATACTTTGCCTTTTTGGGGGTTTATCAAACTTTTCGCCCCGGCGATGCGGGGTTGGGAAAGGTATGTACGTGATAGGAGGTGCTTGGTGTGCGCGATTATGCGCGTCAGGTGCAGCGGGTTTTGCTTTGCCGTTTTCTAGAAAACCATATTGATTATTGATTGCATAGGACACATTTGCCGCTACTTTCTCTCTTTCTCCTGTCCCAGTCCGAGGGCGACGATAAGATAGGGTGATCGATAAGATTAAACCACAATCGATCGTAAACCTAGGCGCACCATATAGTGGTGCGTTTGTTCTGGTGTTGAAATGCTGCGCTTGTTGGAGTTTGGAGTGTTATCGAATGGAATAAAAATTAACCTCCAAGGCCAACGTGGCGAATGACGGTAGGTCAGTATGAGCGAAGGATTATGGTGAAGTGGTGGGAATGCCACTACATTGAAAAATCGGGGTGAAAAGATTTAAACAGACCCTAACTGGGACACCGTTCGCCTAGGTCATCCCCGTTGTCTACTTCTTCGTTCGAGTTGTCTTTGATTTCGTGCACGCTTCACGTCCTTGGCGTGCTGACGGTGCGTCGAATGATGTAACTGTCACTGATCGTATGGAGTTGTGCTGTGGATCAGTGACAAAAGATCGCGATGGTTTTCATAAAACAGTGTGATTTGTTGGAAGGGATCTTCCTTGATGTTCGTTTTAGTTGGAAGAGCGGCGTTTTTCGGCCATCTTTACTGGAGATGTGATTGGAGTTGAAGACTTCCATGCAAACATCTCGTTTTATAGTCCATCTTTTTCTTTGTTCTCGTAAAGGCTTTCAAAATGGTCACAAAGGCAACAATTGTGTACTTCTGTGTGTTGTCGAATAGTAAAAAAAAGCATTAAAAAATAATTCCGCCAAAATAAACCTCACAAATTTGATTTATCGTGACGCTCACCCTTCTCTACGTTTCCAGATGATCGTGCCTTATTTAGGAGGATTTTGTTTCTTATTTCTTCTAACCAATATCAGCACCCACTTACACTTTTGGTACGCCGCGTTGGTGAAGGTGTATGAGCCCGTCGATTTTTTTTGTATCACATTAGTGCGAACATCGAACCTGCCCAATAATCCGTGGCAATTGGGGTCTGGTGTGTGCTTCTCCCCCTTCAATATGGAAAAGTTGACCTTCGGGCGGGTTTGATTTTGGCGCGTTTTGAGCACGATGGGGAAGGAAAGCGAAGGGGTTAATTTTAAAGCCGGCAGCGCAGTTGTCGTTAGATACTTGGGATTTTGGTTGGTGTGTATGTATCTGTTGCCAATGAAGCAGGTTTTTGTTCGCGAGAGCCAATGTGTGTGCCCCCCAGTTTTGCTTTTCTTTGCACGAATTTTATTAGTGGCCTGTTTGGAGAGGATGATGTGGTATCGAAATGGGTTAGCGACGGCGTAATGTTGTTGTTTTTGGCTTGCGCACACCATTCCGAGCGTGGTGCATAGCAAATATTGACCTTCATGCATCCTTCATGCAGGAGAGTGAAAGAGGGAGGGATACTGTATGTGAGAAAAGTAATCTAAACACGATGGGGTGAAAAAGTCTGATTTAAACTTTGCTAAGGGATGAGACTGTAGATGATAAGGTGTGAACTTTGTGCATTATGCTTGAGAAAATCTGTTGACTGGTCAAGAAAATTCTATTCTTCCAAAGTGGCATATATGCTTGCTCAAATTAACAAAACTGGCGGTGTTGATGGAACTTTACACCTCAAAAACCGAAATATTATACAGTAACCGTAATTATGTGGGCCTCGGGGATTATCTTTTCAAAGTGTTTTATATCGTCTAAGCTCATCAACGAATCGATGCTTTGACGCTCGCGCCCAAGATGAGCCATTCGAAAGGTCATTGTGACATGATTGTTTCATCCCATTTTATATGCTATCTGTCGCTGTGTTTCTCACTCTGCTTCTTTGGGGTGTTATGAACACTAGGGGTCATTCGTCCGTCCTAGAGAAGGCCATCACCAGCCAGCTAGCCAGCCAGCATCTTCCCCCGCTTACGGTCACGACAATCGTCCGATGACCGTTACATTGTTGCGCGACCGTAGGGTGTTGTTTTCCTTTTTTCCTTTCCTTTCCACTACGCTCTTTGCGTTGTTTTGCTTCAAGACTCTCCCCCACCCAAAGCATTTGTTATTGTTTTGTGACGGTGGACTCTGGGGAGAGTTTCTGAGTGCGTCGTCGCCGTCCGTTCGCGCGTGCATGCCAGGGTCATCTCTTGCGAGCAGCGAGAGGCGCGTCTGTGGCGCGTCGTCACACGGCCGAGCTTGAGTGTGTGCATTTGTATGGTAATAATCACGAATGCAAGCGACCCACCGTCCCATCCCATTGTCGCGGACAGCCGCTAGACACAACACACGCAGCACGGCAGCAGTGCAAAGTGAGAATCGTTGCTGGCCATGGAATGAAGTTCGGAAACTATTTTCGGCCCGAGTTCAATCACATTGCTGTGTACTGTTTTTTTTCTTCTCCAAAACCATTCAGTTGCCTGATCAATCGGAACTCAGGGCGCTGGTGGGGGAGATGTAGCGATTTAAATGTAATACGCCCAATCAGGTTTACATTTCGAACGGCAAAGACGATGCTTCGCATTCTCCAATTCAAAAGGGCACATTCCCGATAGGGGGTCATGCCGATAGGGCGGCAACTGTCCCTGTTTTGCATTCCTTCATTTCCAAGCTGTGTGTGCGGACGTGTGCATGTGTGTGCGGTGGGAAACTCTGACGTCAGTCGTCGCCGTCGCCAGCGGTCTTGGAAGTCTTGCGTCGTCTGACTTCGTTTTACTTGCAAATGATGGACCAGAAAACTCCCAAAAGCCTGTGTCTCGTCCACCTCTTCCCACCCTTGGGGTGCCCTCCTAGTCCAGGGGTGGGTTAAGCTGGGGGTGGAATTTGTTCTGTGTTGTCTGACCGTGTTGTCTTGCCTCTGCGTTGTTCGTGTCCCACACTGTCGTCCAACGGTCATGGTCACTGAAAAGAACAGCCGAACTACACCCTCCCCTCCGCACATACGACCTTTGCGAGTTTGATGGTCCAAAGAAAATTATGGGTGGGAGGAGGGAGAAGCAGTAGAGGAATGACTTTTTTGACACATTTGCTAAATTTAGCCTTTTCTCGTAGCGCAGGCGGCGGCATCTCTGTTCTCGTGCTGTCTTTGCTCGCTCTCTCTCTCTCTCTCTCTCTTTTGCGCTCTTCAATGCAGAAAAAGAGTAAAAAGCGGTGCGTCAATATGTGCGCATCATGATCATATTGGGCAAGTCGAAAAGGGAGATTAGAGAAAGCGAACATTCGAATGGATTCTTAGATTTTTATGTGAAATTAATAGCCACCTCAAGATGGAGAACACATTCCAAAACATTTGCACCCGGTAGTATGAAAAGTGTAAACTAGTATGACATCTTACTCACCCTATCTCACTGCCGGGGTGGGCATTTTGTTGACCATCCATTCCCATTCCCATTGATCGTAAGAAACTCAGCTTTTCCCACACAGCCGCAATATGCACGCATCCGAACACATTCCGATTGCTTTTTGCAGTGCAGGATGGAATTTGTTTATGTTTCAGGCCTTGTAGCAGCACAGTTTTCCATGCATCGCCCGCTTATCGTATGCGTATATTTGCGCTAAGGCGGTTGGTGTTCCGGTTGCCTGGAGACGATTTTCCGCCGCTGTGTATAGTTTTTCGCGTGCAGCTATGCCATCCATCAAGATGGGAAAAAACATTCCTGCAAGAAAGACATCATTTTTTGCATGTGTAAACAATCGAGCGGGTGGTGGTGGTGCTATTTGATTATTGACTGGTGGAAGTTGGAAGGGGAACGGTTGTTCGCTAGACGGATGGGCGGGGTAGCTTTATATTGCCGTAAAATGGCATGTTTTTGATAAGATTGCTGCAGTGCTTCCGTTTGCTTGCTGTTGGTTTTATTGATGAGAGTACAGCCACTGAATCTCCTCATGCCCATTATCATCACAATTGCTAACAAGTGGACATGCTTACATACACACAGACATGCATTCTGTCATGGAAGGCTGGGAAAGATAGCTCAGCAATGAATGTCGTGTTTCGGTTCCAAGATTCGGGTTTTAATGTAGCATTTAAATGGAAAATTGCTTTGTTCAATTTTCAAAAACACTCTTTTCTCGATGCACCCGTATGTATTTGCCTGCAATTCATCAGCTCTCATGGTAAGCGCATGTGCGCCATTAAGCATGTGTGCGCGGCCGGTTTGAGGATCGGAAGAGAGATAAAAATACACTCGCGCGCGCTTTCCTGTTTGTCTGTCGCCACGCCGCGCGTTGCCGTGGGCCCGCGCGGTTTGCCCGTTTTTTGCTCTTCACTTCTACTCTTCTACCTTTGGCTGTGCAATGTCTGGGCCGGCAGCAGCAGTACCCTGCACCGGGGCAGACGGGCACAGCGCGAAACGAGCCCGTCGGTTTTTTGAGACGTTCTCCACCGAAAAATCTGTCCGATTCGCATGTTTGCGGTGACCGGGTGGAAGAAAGACAGCGAGAAGCTTCAAGATGGCTGGCGAAGCAACGACCAAAGGGGTGGAAAGATGTAGTGTACAGGGGTGGGATACACTTGTCACGATCGAAGAGCGCTGTAGTTGCGCTACAAGTACAAGTAGGGATGAATTTGACGTGTGTTGGTGATGATGTAGTCGCAATTCGAAATTTCTTCTTTCCTTCATTGAGCCCCTCTGGAGCTTCTTGTCTTCTTCGCCCATCAAAATCAACAGCATCTTGCAACAGAGCATCGCCCTAGTCGTGTGTGAGCTGAGCTGTTTGTTCAACGAGAGCGCAATGTCTCATCTCAGCTCCCGCGATGTGCCGTGAAAGGTTTTTTTTTCTGTCCGGAGTTCGATCGACTCCTGAGCATACTGGAGATGCAGGTGTGTATGTGGGAAGGAACACATGCGCAAGTTGTTGCAAGTGTTGGTAGACCCTAGCACCACCCGTCTGCTAGTATGGGGCAAAAACGAGAAGATTTTTGGGACAAACATGTAGAAGAAGAGACGACACCCTTCAATTCCCCAAAGACTGCCCCAAAAGACGTTTGGCGTTTTGTCTCCGCCGCAATCGTACGTGTGTGTGTGCGTGCGCACAAGGCTCGGTTTTTATTTTAATTTTATTTTCTATCGCTTTTCGCTCTTGGTGGTATCCGGCGCGCGCGTGTGTGCGGCCTGTGCCTGTGAGCAGAGTATGCGTGTACCACAATGCATTGTGAGTGTGCCCGGCTCCGTCTGTACTGCCGCTGGCCGTTTGCGTTTTCTGCGCTTCCCTTTCGGACTTCGTTTCGGGTTTATGTTTTATATTCTCCCTTGCCTTCCTCCCGCTGAGCGCTACCTGCGCTTGTGCTGTCTTGTTCGACGCTGCGTTGCAACGCGCGTACCAATGGACTGCGTCTGCCTTCGCTACGGCCACACGGTTATCGTGGCTTTTCCTCTTCGCTCCATTCTATTTTTTGGCGCTGTCGCCGCTGTTGCTGCCGCTGCCTCGTGCCGCTTGCCGCCGTGTACGATGTGGCCGCGAGCCCGCGTGCGCGCGCCTCTCCTCTAAGCGCGTTTTTTCCTTCTCTCTGTTGTTTGGTGGCCTTTCGTTGCGTTTCTTTTCGCGTTTCGGTGCGCTTTTCGGCGATGGTAGTAGTGGTGATGATGGTGTTTGTTTCTTTTTACCCTTGGCGGTGGTGTTGCTGCTTGTTGGCTTCGTTCCACTTCTGCCGCTAGAGACCGATGACCGATGGACCCTTTCCACACTATGCGCCCCCCTTTAGCCCGCTCTCATCATCAAACGGTCAAGGGGAAGAGCAGAAACCAACAAAAAAACACGAAAAAACAGACACACATACACACACACACATACTCTATCGCTTGAAACAGCGTGTGTGCGGTTCAGCGAGCGTAACAGCGACAGACCGAAATGTGGAGAAGCAAATTAATGCAAAAAGAAATCCACAGCAGGAGGGAGGGGTTGAAACGAAAAGTAAAGAAGAAGAAAAAACGCGCATAAACGCACACAACCATACACACATGCTGTATCATCAAACCGGTCTGTGCGTTTGGGCCCCCTGTCCTTATCTCCCTTACTTTGCATGTCCTTTTCGTCTCCCGGTGCTCCTTCTACCCTTCCTTCTGCATGCGCCTTTACATACACACACACACACACACACACACAAACGAAATTGTGTAGTGCTTTTTTATCGCTCTTGCAAAGTCTACCGGACGTGGATTGGTCGGGGGGCGATTGGTCCGTTGGTTAATTTGCAACTCGCTGCATCGTCAGCTTGATTGACGACGGCAAACTTTTACGGTGCGGAGCGGACACGTTACCACAGCGAAATGAGCCAGCAGTAGGTGGTAGAGTAGCGCGGCTTTGAGCGTAGTTCGAATCGTTCGGCTAATCATTTCTGTAAAGAACCATATCTAAAAGCAAGCCAAGACATTCCAGTGAAGGACGTTCCGGCGAAGCGCTTATTTATCCATTATATACCAGCTAACGATCATCATCGCTCCACCAGCGCCATCGTCATCAGCATCGTTGGTAGATCGTTTCAAGCTCTGCGCTGCGGTGCTGCTATTCATTTGTTGTCATCGCGCAGTTCGCTGTCATCGTGGTGCCTCTTTATTGCTCACGCTTCATCGGGTCTGATCGGTCCCTTCCGGTTCGGTACTGACAAGCCGACGGATTCTTTTGACCCTTTTTTGCGGTATGTGGCGCAGCGGCGGGAGTAAAGTAGTGGATGAGGGCAGGGGAAAGGTGTGCCCTACGTGATTGGGACCAGGGAAGCCATCGATCTTGCCGGGGTGGAATGGCTCTATAATATAGCATACAATTTAATGCCAGACAAGGTTCGTTGGCTCGTATATTTTGTGCTGAATGCTGGTGAATGTCAAATATTTCACTAAGAAATAACAAAAAAAAAACATTTGCAATTATCTAGATTGTACAGTAGTAGGGCTTGAGCTAATGATGAAGCAGGTTAATTTTTAACGCCGTAGTAAGCTAGCTGTCAGATGGTATGATGGTAAGCGCTTGGTCTTCTAAGCGACAGGTAATGGGTTCAAAACATACTGGAGCCCCGGTACCTTTTCTGTGTTAAATTGCTAAAATAGCAAATTAATAATGATTCCACAAAATATACTATTCAAAGGAAATGGACACAAGTTCCAGACGGTTATTTATTTATTTATTTATTATAGAGTATCGAGCCTCCATGGCCTACATACACAATTAAAACTAATGTCTTATAAACTATGTGTTCCTAAAATTAGACGTAATGCAATCTCGAATGACGCTAGTACATAGTTATATGAAATACACTCAGATGGCCATATTTTCTCCTTCTCTTGACTTGTCTATTTTGTCTCATTTATTAATGTGCAACTGTCCAATATGTGCCATCGGAATTTGAAACACATTCGTGGACCACATCAACGTGTGGCCAGTTCGCTTTCATGAGCGCGTGAGCGCTCTGTTGAAGTTTTTTTTTGCTTTCTGTTAGCATCATTCTTGTGTAGAAATGTTCCTCCTATGCTTGATTGTGTAGGTGTGCGTGCATGCACGGTTGTTTGTGTTGCGCTTTATGCAGCATAACACGCGATCGTTCGCGACCGCACCAAGCACATATGGTTCACGCTCGCTGCTCGACTCATCTGCTGCACTCCGGTATAGGTTTTCTTGCAGTTTGCTTTGTTTTGGCGTCTGTTACGATGGACCGGGTGGACTAAGATCGTTCGTCTGCTGGCTCGATGGCGGAGCATGGCTGAAGAGGAACCAGAACGCTGTCGCGTCGGTTGTGTCTGCCCGCCACGAGCTCTGTACCGGCCGGGGTGGTTTGGTACACGTTGCCTTTAGCGATCGCTTAATTTCTCCCCAAACGGAACGGGTTCCGTTGAATGTGCGTTAGAGTTGTTTTGGTCTTGTTCAGATTTTGGCTCGTTCTTTTGTGTTCATGTAGTCTTGCAGGCGTCTCTTCTTTTCCCCCACCCGGACATTCGTTTTGCTTTCATTGGCACTGTTTATGAGCGGGGCTCGAGACGTGTATTCTGTTCGCCATTTGTGCCGGGAGTTTCGTTTTCTTTGCATCACGCGCGCATCGTGCAGCAGCATTCTATCGCAACATACGCAACCCAGGCACTCCAAAAAAAGCACAACCCTTTCAGCAAACCAGAGGGGAATGAAAAGAAATGTTCTTTATATTGTAGTGCTGTGCTTGTCCGGGTGGTGATTTTTTTTAGGGCTTGTATATGGAGAGTGTATTTTGAACTTCACTTCATTTGTATGCGGCTGACAAACGGTAGCACCTGGGCAAGGCCATCAGAATGATGGGACATTTACGGGCCGGAGCAACGATCTAAATTGTTTTAGTTCTGTACGCTGGGAAATGGTGTGCTAGAACGTCTGTAAGATTCTCATGGGACCTCGGTTTTCAGGATCGCTTGTCTGTCTGATGCAGGTGCGGGCAGTTGAGTGTGTGTTTGTGTGATCTAAAAATATTCCTTCTAGCACAGAAGGTACAGGCTCCTTAAACAGTATGTTTCAAACAATGGATTTTTAATTGGAGTTGTGTAAGGAAATCTTGAAATTGCAAGAACATATCAAATATTAAACTCTCAAGATGTACTGATGCTTGTGTGTGTGTTTGATGTAACAGGAGGTTCTCTTTTTCATTTCAGGTATGTTTGCTGGATTGGAAGTATGTCTTGATCCGTTATATGTAAGTTTTAATTGAACTGGCAAGTAAGTGGATCCCTCCACCCTGGAATTGAAATCTAAGATAAGAACGGTAACTTGCTTTAAAAGTTGCATAATTTGTGTCGTCCTCCAAGAGATATCAACCCACGATTGTTGCCAATTTTCGGCATATAAAGCAGATAAGAAGACCGGAAATTGGATTGAGGGTATCGTTGGACGATCGTAACTCTCTGAAACCTGCAATTTTTCAAGGCTAGAACCTACTCCATGTTTCCGCTCTGCCTTAGTTCCCCCTAGGCTGCAAGATCCTGGGAGAAGGGAAAGGGATCGTACGGGAGTGGTTTCCCAATAGCACTCATCACGCTCCGTTCACACCCTCTCCAGTGCAGTGTGTCTGGCACCAGTGACATAAGGACGTGATTGTGTGCACTCGATCGGCTGGCTGCGTTGTCAGTGACGCTCGTATGACACAATTTGTTTACTAACTTGGAGCTATAGTACCGAGTCGAAGTGTGGAGCTTTGTTTACGCATGCCCAGACAGACCACGTCTTTGGGTATGGGGCGTGCGTTTACTATGTAACTGTGATAAGAAGGTAGACGCACTCCAAGCTTCCTCTACCACACAGCTTTCTCATCACCTTCTGTCCACGCCGTCGCCGTGCACTCACTTACGCTCTATCAGCTTATCGCTGATCGGATCGGAGGTACTTTTACATTTATGTGTGCATAGGTGTGTGTGTTTGCTTTTGCTTGCGAGAAGACAGAACAGTCTGGCGAACGTGGAGACGATTATATAGAGTTGTCAAGAGTGAGACATGGACATGGGGCGCGCGTCTGTTGTTTTCCTTGTTCAAGCGGCGCCATTTGTTTGCTTCCATGTTGAGTAAGTTCTCGCTGGGCTGTTTTGACACGGCAGCCCAGGGTCGAGAGGTAAAGGTAGTAGCCGTGTCTGAGAGTGCTGGAAGAGCAGGCGCGCGTTGTATCTGGTGTGATCGCACCGAACCGGTTGTGCTTGCTTATCGCATGTCAAAGAGACAACCAGATTGTAAATATTTTTGCAAAGAAAATACTCCGGCGTCTGACATGGGGCAAGTTCTTATCACAGTACTACAGCTACGATAGTTATTGTGAATTTGAACCTAGAGATGGAACATACAATTGAAGTCTTGAGAAGTTATTTGAGTGTTAGATAAAAACTCAAGATATTCTCACACCAAATACACACACCAGAAGTCAAAACTCGCTTTTCGCCCATCGCTTATGCTGCAGTTTCTTGCATCTACAGACAACCGTACTTTGGATTCGGTCAATTTCATCCGCTTCGATGTTCCGTTCCGGTCGCGGTAGCATTGGAATGTGTTTCCTGTTGATGTTTTAATTCCTACCATTATTCCCTGGAACATAGGGCCGTCCTTCTCGCCGCCTGTCTGTTGTGTCCCTTCCCTTCCATTCTTCTGCATATTTGTTCCGGAACACTTTGGTCGTGTTTCGTGCAGTCGTGTTCAAATGACCAGACTTTGCCCTTGGCGCTCACGTAAGAGAGCGACTGACCCGTGAACGAACGAAGCACTCTGCTCATTGCACTTGCGCTTATTCCAGCATGTTCTTGCTCTTTCCAACCTTTTGTTATTGGCCATCCCTTGCCACGCTTCTCGTTGTCTTTCTCCTTTTCTGTTATTTCTCGGTGACGGACATGCGGATATCATGTCATTTGTTTCCATTGCTGCAGACACACACGGGACTGCATGGACGGATACCGTCCTATCAGTTGGCTGCATGTGTGTTACATCGCCTACTTCTGCTTACTATTTTCCCCGCTGCACACCTGCTTGATGGTTCGTTCCAATTGACCTTCACCGACCGGTGTTTGGTGTTTTTTTTTTATTTCGCTTCTTTTCTGCGCGTATCCGAAGCATATATTGGGGCTGAATTTTCACGGCCACTCGATGGCTGCTGGTGCATTGGTTCGGAATGCTCTTTTTATCACTTTTTCTTGCGGTCGTCGCGTGTCGACATACGAAGATGACCGGTTTTCCTTCGGCCCGTATGCCTTGGTTTCAATTTCCGTACGTCGCTGTTCGCTTGGATGA
>AXCO02009523.1:0-12165 GCA_000473525.2 Anopheles melas
CACACACACACACACACACTTGACCGAGCGAACACGAGCGCGACTAGAATACGAAGGGCACACACCGCGCCACTCGGGACAAAAATCGTTGCCACTGAATTCGCCAGCACAGTTTCGTAACCGGGATCCGCCTGACGTGTCAACGAGTGACACGATAAGCTGCGAATTGGCGCGAATCATTTGTGATTATCCTGCCGGATTACCTGCCAACGTTTACCACCCTACCAAACCCCGCATCATGAGCCAGCTTGACTCATTAGCCGTCCATCATATCAATGACGGGCGCAGTGGATCATAACAAACTCATCACCGCCGTTCGTCATCCTACAACCGATCCATTCATGATGATGATCGGTCGGCACACGAGTCGCACGGGGTCTGTGTGTTTGTGTTTATGTTTGCCAGACGACACATTCTTCTTTTTTTGGCGATGCCCGTTGAAAAACATTTCTATTTTCACATTGCCCGCTCAAACCCTCCCATCAGCGGCACGCGTACCGCGAGACCAGATCCAAGAACATCGTGTTGCCATAATCGGTTTGAAGAGTCAGCAGCAGCAGCAGCAGCGGGTCGTGAGTTTTTCCGACCGAGCACCTGTTGCAACGCCGTGTTACACTTTCGGCTGCAGCGTCATCCGCCCCGAAAGAGGACGGAGCGCTGAGATGTACGACCGACAGCTATCTCGCTCCATCAGAACGCCACCGGTACGGTCGGAAAATTGGCACCCTCGTCGTCCTCCTGGCTTGGTATGAAAATAGATTCTCCACCATCACCGCAAACACGCATCGTGCACGGGAGGCGCCATGGAATTCCTCGTGAATGAATCGGCCCAACCAAAACACCATTCACATCCATATTTGGTGATGTATGGTGCGCATCCGAAGCGTCCGTGAACGCTTGTGCCCTCCCGTGGAGTTTCCTAATCCCGCAACTCCTGCTTCGTGGAATTTCGCCGATAACCTAATCGTAAGCTGCTCCTTCCTGACTAAAATCTTATCCTTTATCTTCCGCTTTTTTTGTTGTTTGGTAATTATCTATCGGAACCGGGAAAAAGTGCCGATTTCGGTATGCACCTCATTCTTCCGATTTTATCGGACGAGGAAGCTATGAATCACGGCGATCGGCCGGAACTGTTTGTAAACAACGAAACGCGTAGGCCTTTTCACCTCTGAATAATGATGCTTGCTTTCCGCTCAGTCGGGCCGGTATATCCGAGAGACATTCACAGCCTGATTGTTACTTTTTAGCGCTTAGTGTTAACAAAAAATAACGCCTCACCTCTATCAGGTGATTGCCGACGTACTACAAGACCGCTGTAATCACACATTGGGGTACGATTGCCCTCGCCGTCAACGTCGTCGTCGTCGTCGTCCTCTTCTATGGTCTTATCAGGTTAGCAAGAAAACGCGCTACTCACCGGGAGCCTCATAAAACGTCCCACCGATGACGGATTGTGATTTCGATTCGCGCAGGGCAAGTCTAGAGAAGAGACAGAGGCAAGGGAACGTGACCATATAAGGAGGTAAAATATCGACCGCCACTGTGCGGCCACTTTTGCGCACACACTCTCTGCTGAATGACATTGGATTATTTCATCCTCATTAATACTTCGTTAAGTGTAAAACTCCTAACCATCCTAATCACCTTTAGTCAGTCAAAATGCCACAAACAAACAATTAAATTAAATGGCAGGTTCATCCCCAAAATAGTTAAACCGTTGGCTAAACGTCAGTATTCGGCTGATGGACGTAACAGTGATCGGTCAAAGCGAAAAGTGCAATGTGAATTAAATGAAATGGCACAATTATTAGCTCGACGCGGGCCGCCGCAGTTGATGGCCGTGGCTTTCCGTTACCAGTGCTGTTGGTGATGCCCTCCTACGCGGGGCTGCGTTATGCAATCCCGTACACATACGTCACCTTTGATGATAAGCGCATCGTTCGGGGTATTTTACCGTTATCAACGCACTTTTTTCTACAGAATAGCTTTACCGACAGAAATCGCGTCAATTGCATCGTTCAGTGGGTGGTGCGGTGGTGTGCGTTTTCTTAAGCTTCAAGCAAACAGCTATTCAAACACACAGTACCAACAGGGTGCCAATTTATCTGGTTCCTGCCATTCTTGCCTGTTTTGTGCGCTATCGCGTATTTGTTCTACTGTAGTCTGTTTGGTCTGTGCGTTACATTCGTTTGGGTCATATTTTTGCTGCGAGTGCATTCGGCATGTATTTGCATCAGTAAACTGATTGCAAGTAAACTGATTTTGAACTGACAGAGTAATGTAAACGGAAATTGATAAGTTCTCCAAGAACACTTAGGCTACGCAACTACTGTCACTAATTTTACGATATCATCTTAAGAAAAGGAATTGAATTTTAACTCTAAACTAGAGCAATTCTACTCCTCCTTGCATTGCAATACGTTTAATTATTTGCAATGCAAACACAGTACCCAATCAAGCTTAATTAGCGGCCTTACTAAGCGGCAAGCGAAAGTAAATGTCTAATACATGCCCACGTGCCTACCTTCTACAACAACAGGGCGCGCGGGTTCATACAACAGAATTACGAAATTCGACTGCGCCACCTCTCCCCCTCCCTCGTGCGATAAACACCATACATACAAACAGAATACAAAAAAAGAGGAATTGAACTCAACAATCAGTCATGCTTGGCCGGGTTCCGGGGTTGAGGTGGTGGTGTTGGTGACTGCAGCACGGAGTCCTGAATCATGGCTATGTGCAACACGCAACACTGCGCCTGTCACATGTGTTTAGTGCGAATTGGAGAGGGGACCGCAGGCAAGGTGCCACAGTGGTGGACACTTTGGTTCACTTCGAACTTTGAGATGATTGACCTGAATGTTATATCAATCCGCCTTCGTGAAAACGGCTGGAATTGTTTTATTACCATTTTCTTCCATTCTTCTTTCAAACAAGGAATTACGATTTCAGCTTCAATTAAATATATTTGGAAAGTAAATGTATTTGTTTTTTTGTGCACCTTACTGCAACGGTAGGAAGCTGTTCACCACCAGGAGATTCTCTTCGTGGTGGTTTTAATGAAGTTGTATTCATGAGTCAATCCATCTGCCCGGCACCGAGCTACGTCCCGGAGATGGCCAACGACCGGACCGGATGACAAGAAATCATAGACTAAGATGGATTATAATATATACGGCCTTGTACTTCTTCCGTGAATTAAATAATAAAAAAAAACAATTACCGCAATTATTCTGGACCTGCATAACCACTTTTTTTAAAGGACCGGCTCCTCCGTCAGTTATTTTTACCCATTAGCCGGATGACTGCTACTGTACCAACGTCCCAGATGCAAATGCCTCTGGTTGTGTTGAAAAACGATTTCTGTAGTATACGTCATAGTCTATGTTGGGTTAATTGGGAGGAGGCAACATATAAATCAACTAGTATTTTTTTTTCAAGATGTATTAAAAATATTGTTCAAATAACTGTTAAGTTGTTTAAAATGTAAGGTGTACAAATAATTTAATCGCGGTCATATGTTAATGGACATAGATGTGTGGCCATCTATGTTAACAAATTAAAATAATTTCACTTGTATGCAATGTTTCAACCTAAAAAAATATTAAACCATTCATATCATTTCATTGGTCATGAAAGAAGATTTTACACGTTAACAAAACCATCGGGTTATTTGAAGTGATTAGTGATATAGTCCATTTTGTTTGTCCTCGCATACTCCACTGTGCAAACACGATTGCTATGTCGACATAGCTATTCAATACACGAACCATATGCAACAAACAAAGTCGACATACCATCTGATTTGATTTGCGGTACCGCTGCGTCTCTCTTCTGCTCTCTGCTTTTAGTTCTATCCGTATTTTGTGTAGGTAAATCAATTTTAAATACATCATATCTAGGCATAAAACGAATAAATTATAATGTAATACATCAGTTCGGATATTTCGATGAAACATGTACATTTTGTCTACTAAATGCCTTCTTCATATAAATTATCCAATTTTTTATTCAACAACTCGAATAAATTCTCTCTATCAAACAGTTCAGGTATTAAAATCATGTATACTAGCTGTCAGCATTTTCCGCTACATTCCGCTCACACAACAGAGGCACACACATAGTTACTATGTCAGCTTTTGATTAATTGTCGTTTCAAACCGAGTTTGCTAGCAATCTTCTAACATATTTTTTCCTGCTCAATTGCATCTACTACTTACATACAAGCCGAAGCAAATTCTATACTGAGACATTTCAAATGCATACAAAACGTGCCCTACCACTCATCATTTCTGCTTCGATCGTCACTAAGTGTGTAAGGTCACTTTTTTGTAATACCTTTTGAAGACAATGCTGCATCATATTCAAGGACAGAACCACTAAGCACATTTTTCAATTTATAGCGAGCAAAATAAAATGATCGAAAATTGAACATTGCTCGACTACCATAGCGTTGTGGAAGCATATTTACGATCACCGTAATGAATGCAATACTGCCACCACACAATCGCGTTTGCGCTATGCTGTAAATCATCTAGCTTCTATTCATTGTTTAAAATTCGTTGTATCATATTACATACTGTTCAGTAGCTGGCGTGTTTGCGGTGAGGAACGAGTGCAATTCAGTCGAGACGAAACATCGGACCGTTTTCACCACAGTGGAATGTACTGAGATCACATCTAATACTAATGCGGCATTCCTTTTATTTTCTCGGCCTAACAACAACACAACATAAGAAGAAGCACCCTAACAGTGTTCGACTGTTTGTCGGTGACATACACTACCAACATGTATCGTCCTAGCAGCATCCACCTTAGTGGACCATTTTCATTCGTCAGTCACCACAATACATTCTTGCTTCGCCGTGTTAAGTACAATTTTTGTTCTCATCTAATGAACGAGCGAAAATCTATTACAAACCAAGGGATTAAAATATTCATAGCGACAGGAATGATCGATCCCTCATGCACATATAAAATAAGCGCCTAACATTATGGATCCCTACCAACCTTAACTCTGTTCCTACCTACATCGATTCTTAAGGACGATTTTTCGTTACAACTGCGTTGTAATGACCGATTTTCGAATAATCGTTGCCTCCTTGGGCTTGGTCGGACCAGTGACCACATCGGACGACACTAACCATGGCGATATGTCCATAGGCGATGGTTTGATATTTTCCTTCATTCGATCCTGTATTATGATAGGATAGTAAAAAATAATGTAAAATCACGATGAGTATCACGTTTAAAACTTGCTTTTAATCGCAATGTAGCACTTTTGACAGCTATTTAGTATAATTGGGATGCTCGGTAATGTTGCGTTAGTGAAAATGTTAACTATTATCGGTATATGATGACCCATTTCCTTCTACAGCTAATGCAACACAACAAGCAGTGCCGAACCCAGAACGAACTGCAAGCCAAAATGGATCTGTATTTTAACATATTTACACCATTTAACATGCTCCACAACCACATGACGAACTAATTGTGTTAGTAGGGATGTACTTACCCATCCGCTTTGCTTTCTTTACATTCTCATCTTCTTGTACTATTCGTTCATTGATTAGTTAGTGATCTGACTACAATAGTACAAACCTATGGTACAAAAAATAATGACAAACCTTCATTGTTGCGGTATTAGCAGTGGCAGCTGATATAACAGTGGCAGTGGTGGTAGCTGCCACACCGTTGCTATCAATTACATCCCGCTCGACGGCCAACTTTGTTGCAGCCGCTGTTCCCAGCGATCCCACCGACGCAACATCCCCATTTGTTGAGGACGTTCCATGCGGCGTTCCCGTTTTCAGCACATCATTTGCATCACGAACCACCACTTCGGGTTCATCCATCTTGAAAGGATTGCTGTTCTTGAACTCGCTCACACGTACGATTGGCGACGACATTCTCTTCTCGTCGCTCACATCAGCGGATGGCGGCTCTGCTAGCCGATCCTGCTCGACCTCTACCAGCTCGGTAACGGGTGGAGGCGAAGAGGATGCACCGGACAAATTGTGAAACGGATTGGTCGACTTCGTACGCACCGGGGACGATGGATTAGACATGTTCAGGAACGGATTGTTAGCATTGGTTCGCAGCATCTTATCGACGTCCGCCGTTTCGCCCGCATCCATTGTAACCAACGAGTCACCGATCGGTGACGATGTGGGCGATTTGGTGGGGACACTGATCTTCTCCACCACGCCACCCTTCTGCTCGGAGAAATGTGTTACCGTAACGGTGTCAGTCGTCAGGGATGGTGCCGGAAGAGCGGCAATTCCGTTGGTAAACGGCAGGGTGGGAGACTCTACAGTGCTCATCTGGCTGGCTCCTCCGGTGACGCCACCAGCGGATGCGGAGGCGGTCGTTATCTGCGGCCCGGGTAAGAAGCAGCTGCTACTTACACCTCCTCCAGTCGGCGATGTGGCCGTACGCGAGGCCACTGCACCCGGCGAAGCGATCATGGTTGTAATCGTAGCATGGCCACTACCACCCGTAGGGATAGTTGTCGTACCGGTTAGATTTAATGTTAGCTTGTCGCCACCCTGTAGTAGTGTCGCAGTGCCACCGAACGTTATAGGTGCAGATATTTTGTAGTATTGTTTCAACAACGGGTTTGCATTCAGTTTATACAGTTATCGATGGACACGCATACACACGCACGCATACATAAAACCAAACAACAATAACACATTTTACAGTGGTAGCATAACGCAACAAATGGGGGATTGATTAGGAATATAGGTTGATTTATGCATAACCGGGAGGATTGGGGTTGATTTTGTTTGTTGGAAAAAAGAAAAGAAAAACAAAAAATAAAAATAGGACAATGACAAATAAACGTAAACAAACGGACACACACATATAGTACACATATAGTACACATATAGCAAGGCCCACCGACGTACAGATCTGTCATTACAGTTCTCGTCCAGCGCAAAGAAGATACAAAAATGTGACTTAAAATAAATAGTTTAATTTCTTTACCTAAACGGACACTGTAATACAGATACTGACAGTACGATTATGCGGCAGGCAGCACAATAACAGTATAATTAAGCAACACAGCAAGACAAAATGTAGATCACAATTAAACAACGAGCACAAGGTACGAGCATAACGCAAACGCAAAATGAACACGTTATCCTTAAACGTTAAATGCACTGATGATAATGTAGACTTGTGTAGCGAATTATATGACATGTGCATGTTCCGATGCAATGATACATCCTTCTCGGTCGTGTTTTAATGATTATTTTGGGGGTGTGTGCAACAAAACAAATCAATCTCATTGATCCTGTTTCGAAATGCGTTATATGTGTGTATGTGGTGCGCATGTGGATAAATGTGTGTACGTGGTGCGAACGGTGAAAGTAATGATTGGTGCCAGCTTTCGGTCAAAGATTAGTGCTCATACTGCACGCACCGATCACTTTATACTATACGTACCACCGAGACGAATGTAGCTGCATTCAACGATTCCGGACCCTCGTGTAATGGCTGGCTAGGCACGTACAGTTGATGATTAGTAAGCTTCGGATGCAATTCTTCCTCCACGCGTGCTGCAAATGGGGTGAGCGAGTGCACAGGTTAGTAAATGCAGTTACGTGTAATGAGTGGTTGATACGAGGAACCCATATCAACGATTGATCGCAGCCCATCCCAGTCGGATGGAGTGCTAAACCGTTTACCTACCTTTCAAAATATTGCACTTGATTTGTCCTGGAGGCAGCGGGACGCCACCACCGGCGGCCGCTGCCGCGCTGTTCGACAGCTTTATCTGATTGTTGGGCTTCTCCGCGTGCGGCGTCGTTGCCAGCTTCTTCAGCGTGTCGTTGTTAGTCTCCAGTTCGGAAGTCTTGTTGATTGTGATCTTAAAGCTACTAGCATCGTTCAGCTCCACACCGTGCAGCGAGGGCGACGGGTCCTTAGCGATCGTCTTCAACAGCGTGTCGATTTGACTGTCGCGGTCGGACGACGTCGTCGTGTGGATGCTAAAGCCAGAGCTGATCGACGCCTTCCCGAACGAGCCTCCGTGGTGAGCTGCTCCACCACCAAACCTTCCAAAGGTACTCATTTCGTGCTCGACGGTGGGGAGTTTGCCCATCTCCGCACCATCATACCGGGCACCGGTGGCAATGTGCGACAGACCCGCCTTGCCGAACGAACCCATCTTACCACCGTACGCCACATCTTCACTCGAAGAGATGGATTTGTTCGAACTCAACGAGGGCAGATTGCCGTTCATTAGGCCCACGGACAGTAAGCCCGCTCCTCCACCACCCGACGATAGCATGCCGCCACCGCTACCGACACCGCCACCGAGTGCAATGTCGGAGGTGCTACTGCCCGAGCCCGGCATGTGGTTGTGTATCACCGTGTTCGCGGATGGAGTCGACGTGCCGGAGGTGGAATGCTGGCCCTCATCAGCCGAAGAACAGCTGGCGGTGGTTGCGATGATGGTGGCAGCGTGTGCGACAGTCTGCTGCTGGTGCAGCAGGTCGGCAGAGGACGATGGTTGTACCAGTTGCTTTTGGCGCTCGCGTAGCACGTGCGACTGGCGGCGGGCGAAGCGTTGCGAGGGCCGTCGCTCAAACTGCACCGTCCGCCGAGCCCGGTTTTGCTGCGTGGTCTGAAACTCCGTCTTGCCCGAGTACCGAAACCGCGAGCCCATGCGAAAAAAGTTCTGCCGGGCCGACGGGCCCTTTACCGGCGCTCGCAGCCGGAAGAACGCATGATGCTCGACCGCACACTTCCACAGATGCTTGCACGCTTTCTCGTTGTGCAAGCGGAACACGAACGTATGCTCCTGCTCCCGGCCATGGTCGTCGTCCTCCACGACCACCAGCGTGAGCTTCTTCTTCTTAAAGTCCAGCTTGCCGATCTTTGGCCAGAAGAACAAGCCGATCTTCTGAATGCCCTCGAACACGAGGATGCCGGTCGGCGTCAGACCGAGATGATACTCGCAACCGTCTTTACCCTGCGCAGGAAAATACGAATCACACATTCAACCATTAAAAGTGATACCAATCTTCAGCAACACTGTTTCTGCGTTGCTTACCAAAACGGTATGCATATCGACACCGTACATGTCCAGCCATTTGACTTTGTTGAGAAAGCTCGTCTCTGCCTGGGCGGGCGTTAAGCCACGGCACTTCTTGTACTCCTCCAGTATCATAATTTCCAGCTCTTCAGTTTGATTCGGCACAAAGCGAAACTCAGACACGGTGGCAGCAGAATGCACAGTTTCATCAAAGTCGCCCAATTCCGCTGCAAAGGATGAGAGGGAAATTAGGCCAATTTACCCATCGAGTCCACGCAAAATGAATACATACACTGCAGCGCTAACGCAGCTAGCTCCGAGGCCTGCGGATCGGGACATTCCAATCTGCCGTCCAGCAGATCCTGCTTCAGTTGCAGGAAAAACTGATACCGCGTCAGCTCCTCGCGCAGTGTGTTCGGTTCCGATGAGTAGAATTTGACCTTCAGACGCAGCGTGTACGGTGGTCCGACTGAAGCGATGCGTAGAAAAGCAAAAAGAAATTAGAAACATTCATTCGACTGGGACAGGAACATATACGCGGAAGTTGACTCACTTTTCACCTGCTTCTTTATCGCCTTCGTCGGATCGAGCCAGTGCTTGACGTTGTTCGCGTCGGTAAATTGCAGCCCGAAGTAATCTTTCTCGATCAGATCCAGAGAATAAAAAACCTGCTCGTACAGATCGCTGGCCATCGCTTTTTTCTGCAAAGTATAATTAACGTTCGATAGTTAAAGTGTGAGTAAACTACATTAGCGCCATTAGACGAGGCTGGTTGCCGTGGAGCCGCGCGCAAATGCGATGTGTTGCAAGTGCAATTAAACTTTCCCCCAAAACAAGTGGACTGGGCTATACTGGTGGGGAGGGGGGTGATGTTTGGTCCGTACCAAATCATACAAAATTGCTCTACGTTCATCGGTCTGACCCGTCGTCTGCACGCCGACGGGTCCGAGCGAAATCCTGATTTCTTTTCACTTCCCAGCTCGTATTATTTTAATTACTCCTGAAATGTGGATCGGTGGAAACTTTCTTCGGCCGCCATTATCGGGTGGGGCAGTGGAAAAACCTATCGATCGCACTGGATGTACCCACACCAAACACATTCGTACCGACTCCCCGCCCATGTTTACAAACAATTACATTATGCAACCTAAAAGACAGCAGTACACCGCACACCAAGAGTCGTTTTCGTCGTCGTCGTAAAAATCAAATCCCGTTTGCAAATGTGTGGTATGGGAAATGGATATGAGAAGTAGACTGCGCTTATGGCGGTTGTTTTGCCCCCGTTTTCTACCAACGGGGCACGACGTGTGTGAAGAAGGTATGCGAACAATGTGATATACGCCCCGCCACTGTCACAATCACGTAGGGTTTCTCTCAACATATCGAATTACGCACGCCACCAGCTACACTGCATTAACAATTGATTATTGGCAGAACAGGCATTCCCACACATGCCGATATGATGCCAAATTTGAAACGCATCGAGCATACTGTAAGCATAGTTTGCTGAACCGATTATTAGACTTTGAGAAGATTTGGAAGGCAAGATGCAACCAAAACGTTGCCTACACTCCCAGGCGGTCCCTCGTTTTGAACCTAAAAATCCTATTCAGAAATGAAATCTTAACAAAGATCTTCAAACATGTCTCCACGTGTCACAGTGTGTGGCAATTTAAATATCTTCCCAACACCTTCGATGCACCGCCATTTGACCAGTAATCACGTACGACGGAGAACTGCATTTCCCGTCCGTCCAACGACGGTCTGGCCCTTCGCCCATTGCTTTTCCTCCACCTTTTACGCTACTTACCGACCCAAAAGGGCAGGTAACTGGGTGGAGAAAGAGGGCAAAAAAGAAGGTCAAACAACATGTTGCTGCTGCCCCGTGCGAAAGCGATAGTTTGCTCAACGGAGAGCTGCCCAATTTTCCAACACACTCAGAATGATTGGTTGTTGCGTTGTACTTACAGGGTGCACCATACCAGCCCAACGTGGCGAGTCCAAGTACTTGTGCACTGGGCAGCTGCCTAATGTATTGGGGTGTACAACAGCATAACAAAACGAACACACACCATTTGCTGCCGGGTAATGGTGCTCTTCCTGTACACTGTAAAACCACCATATTTCTCTTCTCCCTGTTGTCTGCCAAGCTAATCGATGGCGCGTACACACACGGGCTGTGTTTGGAGTGGTGATTCTTCGTCTGCTGCCATTTCCTTTACCAAGGCCCCAACCAAAGTGGGAGTGAAACCCATCCCGGGAGGAAGGGCTTCTTTTTCCGGTCATCGAAAGTGAGCCGCCGTGTAGACGACGATCTGCGCGAGGGTAAAAGGTGTCGGGAAACGAGTTTCCAACAACGCTTTCGTTTGTTCCATATATCATACTAACGAGAAGAACTAGCGATCGGGCACTGCACTGTGGCGCGGAATGCAGAAAATGGGAAGGAAAGAGAATGTGAGCTGAAGGGCATCTTTGCAACGAGTTCTCACACCCGTTTGTAAGTAAGCTGTTTCTGGGTTTAAACTCTGAATGCTGTTTTGAACTGGCTGTTTAGATTTATATAAAATATAAGGAATGCCAAGAAGTTCATTGTGATTTTGACTCTCTTTTTGTGAAAAATTTATCTCAAAATGTTTCCGTCATCGTATTTGTAGCAGTCCTGGTCAACCAGATCACGCCCCATCGACAGGAATAAAAAGTAATCCAAAGGATCAAAATCTGGGATATGTGAACAAACACCGGTCGCCGTCTCACCGTCTCAATACAGTGATATTCTATTATATTCTCAATTTGGTGATATTCTTGTTATAGAGTACAGGATTTGTACAGGATCTTCATCCAGTATATTCTCAAATTGTCCTTTCTCAATTTTTCACAGCACTCTGGAATATAATTTGTCTTGTAAATTATTAGCCGGTCTCGTAGTACAGTCGTCAACTCGTACGACTTAACAACATGCCCGTTATGAGTTCAATCCCCAAATGGACCGTGCCGCCATACGTAGGACTGACTATCCTGCTATGGGGGGAAATCAATAAGTCACTGAAAGCCAAGCCCCACAAGTGGACAGGCAGGCCTTGACCGACAACGGTTGTTGAGCCAAAGAAGAAGAAGAAGAA